>CAUYQG010186659.1:0-20522 GCA_963574415.1 Tarsius wallacei
CATCCCCAGGATGCAGGGCTGGTTCAACACTCGCAAGATAAATATCATTAAATACATCAACAGATGTAAAAACAAGAACCACATAATTATATCATTAGATGCAGAAAAGACTTGATAAAATCTAGCATCCCTTCTTGATAAAAACCCTCAAACTCACTGAGGTATAGAAGGAACATACCTCAAAATAGCAAGTGCCATCTACGATAAACCTACAGCTAACATATTGCTAAATGGAAAGAAACTGGAAACATTTCTCCTAAAAACTGGAACAAGACAAGGCTGCCCACTGTCACCCCTCTTGTTTAACATTGTGTTGGAAGTCCTAGCTCAGGCAATTAGACAAGAGAAGGAAATCAGGGGTATCCACATAGGAAAACAGGAAGTCAAGTTATCCCTCTTTGCTGACGATATGATCCTATACCTTGAAAATCCAAAAGAATCTGTCGAAAACCTGCTTGCACTGATAAAGGACTTTGGCAAGGTCTCAGTGTACAAAATAAATGTGCAAAAGACAGTTGCATTCCTATACGCCAACAACAAGCAGGCAGAGACCCAAATTAACCTTCCCACTGAGGAAACTGTAGCAAGCCATGGGTCACTCTACACCACACCATGTTGTCCTTTGGCCTATTCCATGGAAAGAATTCCTGGTCTGGGAGACCTGGCAGCATCTAGAACATGTGTCTGGGAAGCAACTGGTGTGTGCTTTGGGTCAGGGACAGAGGTTCCCTTTACTTGGCCCCTTCAAACTTTAGAACAGGTGGAGCACACACTGTGGGTCTGGAGAATAAACCCCTTGCTTTAGTTTAGTGCCAGAAAGTTTCCAAAATATTTCACAGACTGGCATTTAACTTGATCTTTACAACAACCACTGTAAGAGAGGTAAGGCAAGTGCTCTTATCCTTGATCTTTAGATATGAAGATCTGGCTGCCTAGGCTCAGAGAGAATGGAAACCAACTGGCTCAAAGCCCCAGATCTCCTGTGTGGTGGTGGCCAGGCTGGAGTCCCCCAATCCCATTTCCCTGTCTAGGACTCTTTCTGCTTCACACCACCACTTCTGGACAAGCTGCCCCTTTGACAGAGAGACCATAAGGGCCATCCAATAGGATCAGGCTTATCCCTGCCATGTGACAGGCACCTGGAGGGCTGAGGACATGCACCTGAGCACACATTTGTAACCTTGTATAGCAGCATAATAAATGCATCATGTGAGCCTTTAACATGTTTTAATCCAACTGTTGTTGGATTCAACGAGTGGTCTTCTGAGAGAGAGAGAGAGAGAGAGAGAGTGCCCTTTATTTATCTCCTTGTCTTTTGCACTAGGCTTTGGCCTCCTGTAACCCAGGGGAAGGTTGGTCACAGCCAAACGCTAAGATACAGAGAGGTTATTTCTTAGCTTTTGAGCTTCTAAGCATCCAGGTCCTGGCAGTTCAGGGGAGTTCCAAGGGTGCTTTTGACTTTCAAACTCCCTTCTGCCCCCTGAGATGTAATAGATGTTCTGCCAGGGTGCCTGTCTGTACAGATAAGCTCTGGCTATTGTGTAGATTCTCATTGCTTTGTTCCTCTCCGTGCCATGCTCCTGCAGTGTGGATTTTGTGAAGTGGTCTTCACAGGGAATGCTGAGGATGAGTCCAGATGCCATGAATGCCCTTTTTAAGCCAACCATCGACAGCATCATTGAGCATCTTCGTAAGTATCAGCCAGGGCTTGGCCCTCAGTGAGGCAGATCTGAGAATGGTGACTGACTTTTCCAGCATCACAAATCAGTGCATGTGGAGTCAGGTTTGCAGGGAAACCAGGCCCAGGAGCCACAGGCCAGGGCCCCCCAGCTGTGAGTAGGCAGGGCTTGGGTATGGTGAACGGAAGTTGCTGGGCACAGGTTCCAGAGTCCTCTCCTCATGTACTGCAAAGCTTCTGAGAGCCTGTCTCACCTGGGCTTTTGGTTTGGCCTCAAAAGCCAGAGAGCTGGAAGCTTCAAACCACATTACCCGAGAGTGATAGGCCCTAGGAAATGCATAGTCTTTGCTTTACTGGGACAAATTAGGACTCCTCACCCTGCTAGGGGGGAACAAACTGTTGTGTGAACCAAAGGAAGTTCTCCTGCAAGAGGGCAAAGAGAACCTGGCCATGCAGTTACCCTATCTTGGTGGCACTCACCCGGGGACACACAACAGACTCCAAGTCCTCCCCATCAGCTTCCCACCCCACCTCGCACCTCCCAAGTCAGAACCCCCTGGGGTGCGATGGGATTTTTATGAAAATCAGGGAATGGCTTACTCAACAGAACCACAGGTTTGGAGAGCTTCATTTGTGCATACTACATTCTACTTAAAAGTATCACCATTTATGTTAAAATGGGTTTCTGCTTAGCAGAAGCTCTGGTTTTATTCTTGAACATACTGGTGTGCAGACTCTCTTTCTTTAAAGGACCTGCTCTACGAAATTCTGCTCAAATTCAGAGTCAAGCCTGCCTTCCCCTAGCCCAAGAAGTTTTGTCCATTCATCCCCAGACACAGGCAGCTTAGTTTCCCCCACCTTGCTTGCTGGCTTTTGGTGACAGGGCATTCTCTCTGCCTCTTCCCTTTCAGGGGACCTGTTCCAGAAACCCGAGGTGTCCACTGTCAAGTTCCTTTTCTTAGTGGGTGGCTTTGCTGAGGCTCCCCTCCTGCAGCAGGCAGTGCAGGCTGCCTTTGGGGACAAGTGCCGGATCATCATCCCCCAGGACGTGGGTCTTACCATCCTCAAGGGCGCAGTCCTCTTTGGCCTGGACCCCGCAGTCATCAAGGTGCGTCGGTCACCGCTCACCTACGGGGTGGGTGTGCTGAACCGCTACGTGGAGGGCAAGCACCCACCTGAGAAGCTGCTGGTGAAGGATGGCACTCGCTGGTGCACCGACGTCTTCGACAAGTTCATCTCTGCTGACCAGTCTGTGGCCTTGGGTGAGCTGGTCAAGCGTAGCTACACCCCGGCCAAACCCTCTCAGCTGGTCATTGTCATCAACATCTACAGCTCTGAGCATGATGACGTCAGCTTCATCACCGACCCAGGGGTGAAGAAGTGTGGCACGCTCCGCCTGGATCTCACGGGGACCAGCGGCACAGCGGTGCCCGCCCGTAGGGAGATCCAGACCCTTATGCAGTTCGGGGACACTGAGATCAAAGCCACAGCTGTTGATATAGCCACCTCGAAGAGTGTCAAAGTTGGGATCGACTTCTTAAATTACTAACCGTTCTTCCCCATCACCTGTCCCCTTGGACGCAACTTATCTGCATCTGCTGACCTCAACCTTGACTGTTTTTCCCCTGACCTTGACCCTCACCATTGCCCAGTTGAATTTCAGCAGGGAAAATGACAACAACCAGGGCTAGAAATAGTTAGAGATTTTTGAGGGCACACTGGAGTCAGAAAAACTATCAGAAATTAAGATTAAGATTTGGGCACCGGAAATTAAAGGATCCTAGGAGAGCAGCTAGTTTTCATAGGTACAAAAGTGGTGACAGGGCCACCGACAAGGGAATCAGTACATTTCTGCAGTAGTGGTTGAGCTTGCTTTGAATAGATCTCCATTAAACAGAATTTAGGATGCCCTACTGCTATCTTTCTAGATTTAAAATGAGATCTTTGAGCCAAGAGCAGATCTTCATCTGAGACTCTTTTAAAACTTTTTGGATGGCAGTCAATATAAAATGTCACCCATCTGCAGTTAATTTCTTTTCATTTCATCATGTGATTAAAAGTGGTGATTCAGTGGGAACTTGGAATGTTTTTAGCTGATCATAGAAGACTGCCTACACAGGGCACTGTTTTAAGTTCCCAAATAATTTAAATAATGAGGTTTCAGGAAGAAAAACTGTAGCCTTGGCTGATCCATTAGGATTTGTATGAGCATGAAAGGTGATACCTCAACTTTTCAGCAGGTTAAAACTTGCTTTGATGGAAATGCATATTAAAGAGTTACTGACACATGTCAAATTGTATGCTGTGATATAATTCCCAGAATGCCAAGTCCTGATTTCTCAGTTCATAGGTAATTCTAGTTAATCTTGTAGGAATTGTGTGTGAAAATGAGGTTGCAATTTGCCTTGTTCACATCACCAAACCTGGAAGTCCAGAATAGCCCCTCATCTTGAAAAGCAGAGAGGTTTTAAATGAATCCACTTCTTCCTGCTCACCTTCATCCCTGTAAGAATTTTGGCCATTTATTCCCTTGTTTTGAAAGGAGTACATTGTGAACTATGGGAAGAGAATCTGCTCTATGAAATGTTTCATCAAAATTTTAGTTTTTAAGTCTGTTTCAAAATAATTTGTAATCTACACTTGGTGAATTAAGCCAGTTTTCTTCAAGGAAGGTCTGTGGCTCAGAATTGCCTGGGTGTGTGTTAAAAACAGGTTCCCTTTTTAACTGAAGTTGACTCTTGGAGAGGGTGACCCAGATTTGCATTTTTAGTGTATACAACAGGTGTTTATGTTTCAGTTGAAATTTAGGAAGTACTAGCTTTAGGTTTTGTTGACCACAGACTGCCCCCTGCGGTCTTCCCCTTAGGGTCCCTTTAGGAAGAGGGCTTACACGTGAAGGTGATTCCACACTGTGTCCTCTTGGTGTGTGGAGCTGGGGCTCTACTTGGCTTGGGGAGGCAGTTTTAACCTGCCCAGGGAGGAAAAACATTGCCAAAAAGGAACCCGAAGAACAGGGCTGCCTGAGGAACCAACTGGAGGGTCTGCATTCTCCCCTTCCCTGTTGTCCCTTGTACAAAGACTGTTTCCTCCAACATTCAGAAGCCTAATGAGGAAAAAGAATCGAGACTGACTCACAGCCCATCTGATCTGTTCAAAGCTGTCTTTTCCACCTGCTGGAATTCATGAAATCACTGGAGGCATGCATAATGAATGAATAGTGAATGAGCGAATGAACTTCCAGTGTGAGTTGGATTCACAGACCCATTATCATAGCCAATATGCAGATTTTCACTAGCATTTCACATCTCATATTAACGTGTCTTCTTTTTCACATCGCCTGCTGCAGAATTTCTTACTAGAATATGAAACATGAACAAACCACAGAACTAGAGAATGCTAGTCACATCACTTAGTAGCGGGATTTCATATCCGGCACAAAGGTGTGTTTGCTTGTGTTCTCTTGCTACCTGTTCCGCTTCAAAAGCTAAACAGTAGGGGTCTTTCTTTGGGGTTGCCAGCCATATTCTACAAATAGGACTTTTCGAAGAGTTATGAGTAATATAATTTTATGTACATATAATATTAGAATGTTGTACAGAATCTTTATTTCTACAACACGCTTTTCTTGTTTAAAAAAAGAGAAAATGCTCTTTAGTTTTTGTTGTTGATATTGCTGCCCTTGATTTTCCAGTTTCCTTTTAAATTGTGCTCACTAATCATCAATTTGTGCTGATGCCAAGCTCTGGACCATGTGTGCAAGACTGAGCACTAGACAGAGGTGCCTGGGGTCGGAATTCTCCAAACACCGGATCCCCTGGATCAAGGGCTTCAATAGACCCTTCTACGTGCACATCCTTCCCAAAGATTCACAGATTACATTTAGAGGAGCCTGCGCTCTTGTACAGACTTTGAGAGCTGAACAATTCTTGTTCTGTAAACAATGTAACTGTGCAGAACAGCCTAAGAAACCTCTCGTCCTGAGTGAGGGGTCATCAACCTCTTCTGAGGCAAAGCAGTCACTCTGAGGCTAAGTGTGGTCTGCTATGTGTGATGTTTTCAGTCTGCCAGGGTCAAAGGAAGGGATCAGCTTTTCTACTGGGTTAAATGTAAATGGAATATGATGAAGCACCTCTTTTTTTTTTTTTTTTTTGGCTAATGTAAAACCTTTCCTGCCTTGCATTAATGATGTCTCCTTTCTAACTATTTCTCTTAAATGAGCTGATAGAAATCTGCAATGTTGGCAAATGGATGATGAAGGGGGTGATAAATTTACTGGACTTTCTTTTGGTCACAGAGATGCAGCCCCAGTAGTCAGACTCCTTGAATGAAACCTCCAATTCCATCCCTCCCTGCCTCCACCCCCACTGACATATTCTAAAATAAGAGCACTGGATAAGTACACTTGGACACATTCTAATCTCAGAAAGTATCAAGAAGGCACATTGTCTTGACCCATTACTCAATTGTCCCTGGCATGTTATCTTATTCATGATTCTTGGAAGCAGAACCATCAAGAATTCCCTTTGAAACTGCACTTTCTGTACACAGCAGGCATTAAATGCTGAATGACAGACAAGTGACAGACAGGATAGGAAAGAGGAGGAGCCATACAAATGTTTTTGCAATGTGATGGCTAAGATGAGTTCAGATGATAGAGGCTGCCCTACCTTTAGAATGTTATTTAGAAGAAGTTTAGCTTTTAGAGTCCAGGTCTGGTTAATTGCCAGGGTAGCAAAGAATCGCATGCACCAATATAAACAGGAGTCAAAATGCATTATTAGTCGAAGATCGAACTTCACATTGTAGAGATGTAATAGCTGTGATTAAGCTGCATATGTTTGCTGGGAAATGGCTTAAGTGGATGACTAGTATAAACGTTGGTTATTATGTCACACCTCTCATCTGCTTGAAATATGGAACAATATTCTAAATATCAGCTGTTGGGGTCTTGTTCACTACAAGATAAACTTCACAGAACTTTGCAGCAGTTCACAACTTGACAGTATTGTGTCTGCAAACTCTCTTGTCTTCACGGATGTCTAATAAAACAAAATTCTGGATCTCATGTGGCCCAGAACTTTTTATTTTCTCCCTATTCTGGGTTTGTAAACAGAATTATAGACAGATTGTTACTGACCTCCCCCGCTACCCCAACTCAAGTAGAGATTGATTTTCAGATCCTTTCTGGGGTAGTGTAAGCTTTATTAAGTTATTCTAACAAGACTAGTCCCTTTGTTAGCTGGGCACCAAGGCTCCATGGATGTCCACAGAGCCCCTATGTCCTCCAAGCTTGCATCATTAATGCAAGTCTAGCTAGAGAGAAAGCAGATAAGAAGGGTGGCTACTGACAATTCCACTATACTCAGATGAAAGTAATTAAAAACATGCAGAAGGCCTGGGACCGATGTTTGCCCCTGGGCATTCCAGCAGGCACGTTAAACTGGTTGTGTCCAGCCCCCACACTCCCCAGAGTAGTCTCTAGAAGCTTCCAGAAGGCCTTTGGTGGGGTCCCGGGACACTAAGAGAGGTATAAATGGTGGCTGGCTCCACTAACCTTCATCTGAAGTTTAATTTCCAGGAAAGCAGAGGTGGGGAAGGCTGGAAGCTATAGTAAACGAACAACAACGTGTACTGGAAAGTAGTGCCACAAGGCATCCTGCCTCGATGTCTTGCTGTAAAGGGAGCAGCTGGGCTAGCTGTCTGTAAAACCATCCGGGACCTTTCTATCTGAGTCATACAGTGAACATCTTGGTGGGTTTCAATCCAGTGAGATGAAGGCTGGCCCACCTTGGTTCCCATAAAACAAGGAGGTCAGAAAGAAGGATACTCACCATCCCCGGGCATCCCTTCATGGCGCTGCACTGCCTCTTCTCTGCCCCCTTCACGTGTCCCGGCCACTTGAAAATCCGGGCTTCCCTGACAGGAGGCAGAAAGAGAGGACAGAGGTGTTGTTAGGCCCAGGGAAGCGCCCATATGCAGAAACCCCTCACCTCCTCCCCCCTGCCCTTCAAACAGCTCTGGGCCCAGACACCTCCACTCCAAACTCCACGGCTAGCACAGGGAAGGGGCTTGTTCCCGCCCACCCGCCTCCTTCGGCGGCACTCCAGGCCCAACCCAGCTCCAGGTAGCCTCGGTCTCCACACCGAAAGAATGGCGTCATTAACCTAGAGCTGCACATGTGCCACTGCCTCCCCGCTGGGGGAGGCAAGTGCGCAGGACAGTGTTGGGGCCAGGCTGACCCAGGTGCTGAGGGAAGTGCACCCAGATTCACTCTGTTCACCCGCCTCCCGCCCCCCCCTTCTGTGGGGCCCTCCGAGAAAGGGGGAGGGGAAGCTGGTGGGATGGCTACCCTCCCTCCACAGCGTCGTGAGCGCACAAAGGCCTGGCCCGAGGCCAGGAGGCTGGGGGTCCAGGCAGAGGCTGGAGTGGGCAGGAAGCCCCACCAGGCAAGATCCTGATCCCCTAAGGTGAGCGCCACAGGTGGGATGGTGAGAGGGTGGCTGGGAGGGGTCTTGCCATCCCTTTCTGGCTCTCTCCCAGCGTCCCCCCTCAGGACACGTCCTCTCCATGCTTCTTGCTGCCTGTCTCCTCTGGCCAGGCCGCAGGGTGGGGTCCCGCCCCAGCAGATGCTTTTGGGCAAAGTATCCTACTCCTGAGAGTTTGTTTAGAGGTTATCCATTCACACCCTTTTCACTCTAGAACCCTTAGACAAGTTACTTCACCTCTCTGTGCCCTGTTTTTCTCGTCTATAAAATGGGGATACTAACAGGAACTAATTCTGGGGGAAACTGTGGAGATTAAACAGAAATGCAGGTCTGTTTCAGTCATGTGGGCATAGCCAGTGTTCTTTAAATGTTGTCTTTTTCATCCTCATGTAGAAATGGGTATAATATAGCATTACAAGGGGGCACCCCCAAAAAACCCGAAATTATTTTTTGGAGAGGGGTTGGGTCTCTTGTAGTACAGGCTTCCCCTGCTAGGTAAGTGCTCAGGGGACCCATCAGCATCAGTGTATCAGCTAGCATTGTTGTGAGAAGCTGTATTAGGATTCAGTGAATTTTTTTTCTTGAAGATTCGTCACATCTGCCCATTCTGTGGTGGATGATTTACAAGTGCACCTGCCCACACCACGCTGTGTTCAACAGTTTTTGACCAATAATGGCGATTTCTCCCATGCCCCACCCTCCCTATTTACACAATCTTGCGCCTAGTGACTTTCTTTTTGTTTCCCTGGATGGAAAAATCCTCAAAGGGAGACATTCTACCGATGGGAAGAGGTGAAACAAAAAATGGCAGCAAAATTGATGTGTTTTTTTCAAAAATTGTTTTGAGCGGCGGAAAAAGCATCGCTATAGGTGTATTGCATCAAACAGTGAGTACTCTGAAGGTGACTGAAGTTGAAACATGTAAGGATATATACACAATTTAAAATATGTAAATTCCAGTTTTTTGCCCCCCCCCCCCCCCCACGTCATGGGGCTGTTGAGGGGATTAAACACTTTAACAAATGTAAAGCTTCTAGAACAATTCTTAGTAAGCAGGTGGGCGGTATGCATGGGACTAAGATTCACAGCCAGTTCTGTCTGTCTCCAGGACCAGCACCTCTTCTCAGAAGCCAGGCCCGTGAGCGTAGACTCACCTAGATGTGAGTCAGTCCTCACTGCTCTCAGCCTCGTGGGAGCCGAACTGTCTTAGCAATTCCCATTGTTGTTCACCAACCCGTGACTGTGTCCCTCCCTTCACCCTGAATCCCTTTATCCTGGTCTCCAGGGAATCACTTTAAAGAAATGAGCTGACTTGGCAGGGTAGGACTTGGCAAGGCCTCACCCATTTGGGGGGACTTTCAGTGCTGCCCAAAGAGGGAAGGGTCTTGCTCCAGAGGCAGCATTCACATAAACTGATGCTGCAATGGACACCCCGCCCACCACCCACCCCTCTGCTCACCTACCTTGGACTTTACGTCAGCCCTTTTGGAACTTCTTAATCCCTTCAAGCCAGGACTGACTCCAACTCTTTGCTGTGGAGTGCCCTCCTGTGCATTACAGGATGTCTAGTTTTAGCAGCGTCCTGGTCATTCCATCCTCCAGTTGTGACAACCAAAAAAATCCCCAGACACTGCGAGATGTTCCAAGGGTGATGGTGGGGGCTGGAATAATTCCCCCCTGCAGCCTGATTTCACCTGGATAAGAAGGAACTCTGGGGGTGAGGGTTCCTCATCTTTCCCTTCCCCCAAGGCTCATGAGCCTTACTCGGGGGCCTCTGGGTCTTGCTCATTTTTATATTCCCAACTCTGTTACAGTTTATGACCACAGTATGTGGATAGTTCATGACTATTGGACAAGTGGATGGATGGAAGGATGGAAGTTTGGAAGGATGGAGGGAAGGGGACTTCCAGGGAGGGGAGACACTGGTGGATGGTGATCTGCACACCTGTTATCTAAGTTAATGGAAAAGGCAATGGTCCCTTGGTACCAGGCCATTGGTTTATAACCGAAGCCAGTTATATCCACTGGTTTTGGGTAAGATATCTCTAAGTCTCAACCCCTGAAAAGGTTATTCTTCTACTCTCAAAGACTCACATACATGTGCAGTAAGTTCTTGAATCAGGACTTTTGATGAGACCATTTCATTCCCTCTTCCTTTCATTAACAGAAAGAGAAATCATGGAGTCTTCCAAGACCTTCATGAGAAACCTGCCAGTCACATCAGGCTACAGTGGTAAGTGTGAACACACCCTGCAGAGGAGATCTGGTCCTGTCTTGTCCCTGCCTTGATCAATGTCCATGTCTGTTCAGCTGACTGGACCGGTAATAGGTGCTCTAGCTTTAAGACAAGCATTGAGAGCACTCCGTTGAGGAAGAGAGCAGTTTGAGAGCTGGGTTCTGATAAATGGAGAGACAGAACTTAGGCCAAATCTTCCAGGACTCGGCCTGGAATGCAGAAAACACTTAATGCCTGTTGAATGAATTTAGACCAGGACAGACACAATGCAAAGAACATAGACATCATCTGGGGGCCTGTCCTTCCCAAGGTGGGCTTTCTCAAGCCTCCCACAAAGGTTGTTCTTAAGGTCCCATTCCTTTCTGCATCCTCTAAAAGAAGACTTCCAGCGCTGTCAAGAGCAGTCTAGTTATTAGATTCTTCCAGAGAAGAGCTCAGGGAGTAAGGGTTTTGCTTTCAACTCTGAAGCCAGGCTTTGTTTCCTAGGGACAAAGGCCAAAATATTGAGCTTCAATCTTGAGAGATATTTATTTATATATTTTGCAGGTTAAAACCAAGTTCTTTTTTTTTTTTTGAGTTGGAGTCTCACTCTGTCACCCAGACTGAAGTGCAGTGGTTGCTTCCGGCCACCACAGCCTTGACCTGTTGGGCTCTGGTGATCCTTCTGCCTCAGCCTTCCAAGTAGCTGGAACTACAGCATGTGCTACCACGCCTGGCTAGTTTTTGATTTATTGTAGAGATGAGGTCTCACCAAGTTGCCCAGGCAGGTCTTGAACCCGCGGGCTCAGGCAATCCACTCACCTCAGCCTCCCAAAGTGCGGAAAAAACAAGTTCTTAACCAGTTTTCCCCATTTGTTCTTCTAAAATATGGCCTTATTGTGGCAATATTATAGTACTTAGGATTCAGCATCCAGTTTAAATAAATAGTTGTGTTTTACCCATACTAATTGTAATGATTATATGTTATTTGGTGGGAAATGGTGAAAAATTGTTTAGGGGTGGGTCTTGTAGATAATGAATTTACTTTTTATGTGATAGGTCTCTGCTTTTAATAAGCCTGCAATTTCCCGATGGTCCGGCAAGAAAGATCCCAAATTGCATTTGGGAAGTGTTGAGGAAAATAAGCTTTCTCTCTAAAAAGATGAATAATTTCAATTACTCCTCAGACTATCATTTTGGCCCATTAAGTGCTTTCCCCATTTTATGTTCAGGCTGACATCAGAGGCTTTGCTATCAAAGAATATTACTGTCATCGTTTTTGTTGAAACGGGCCTTCCCTTCCCAGCTTCAAGGTTATTTTATTGTGGCTCTGGGAGGGTCCAGCCCCAGTGGAAACAACAGCACTGCTTGCGTTAATGACCTTTGGTAAAATGCAGTGTTGTTGGCTTTGCAAGAAATGCCAAGTGATGGGCTGAAATTCTGGGGAGCTTGGACAGCTCTGAATTCCTTGCTGGGCTGCCTTGCTGACCGCTGTGATTCTATCGGCTCTTGCAGGCTTCGTGCCATTCCTCAGCTGCCAGGGAACCTCCGATGAGGATGACATGAACCACTGTCTAAAAACCTTCCAGGAGAAAACACAACGCTACAAAGACCAGCTGGAGGAGTTTCACCGTACAGTGGCTACTGCCCCGAAACTGAAGCCTGTCAGCTCCGAGGAGACAGTCCTGCGGGCGCTGCACCAGTACTACCGGCAGTACCACCCCATGACTCTGGGTACCAACACCCTGAAATCATCTTCCCTCACCTCGAGTCCCATGTGCAGATCCTCGCAGGCCTGCTGAGCTGCCACAGAGCACACAGAATCCAGCACAGTTCCAAATCCCCAGGAGTCAGTGCAAAAGGGAAATGCTCAGTTTCTTTAAATGACACAGATGCATTTCTAGGGGAGAGGGTCATAGTCCTGGTCAGGGAAGAGGATGTTAGCCTAAGATCTAAGAGACCCTCAGCAAGTCACAGGTTTTTAGGCCTCAGCTTCTAGATCGGTAGATACCATGTTTTATTTGCTTTCTCTGTGCTGGGCACTCTAATTTTACTAACTATTCTAATAGTCCTATGTGGCCCAGACTTATTCCCATCTCAGAGATGGGAGAAGTGAGGCTTCGAGAGGTGGTATCTCTTGGCTGAGGTCATTGCATGAGCTCTGAAGTCAGACCTGGCTTTGAGTTCAGCTCTTCCAGGTACTAGTTTGGTGGGAAGGGGTTTCATACTGAACAACAACAACCAATGACATGGAATCATAAGAATCACAACAATGAGTTGACCTATATTATTTTTAAGGTCTAAAGTCCTATAGAAAAATTAATGGCTTGATTGACTTTATTGTTATGACTTTATTTGTAATTGTTTGAGGACTTTTCAAGAACACATGATAATTTACATGTTTGTTGTGCTTTAAATTTTCCAAGCATGACAAGGAATATCTACCTAAGAGTTTGGGATTTAGCTTATCTCTGTGAATTCTGGCTATGTGACCTTGAGCAGCTCATTTCCTCTCTCTGGGCTCCAGTTTCTTCATCTAGGGCAGGGAAGGATGGACTACATGCTCCCAAGGGTGCCTTCCAGCTCTTACAGCAAGTGGAGGAGGCAGCTGGGACAGTGAAGCCTGCCCAAGGTCACCCAGCCAGCCTGAGTCAGTCACGACCTGAAGGCTGGTCCCTGGTGCTGGGTCTGATGTGTTTTCTCCTAACTTGGATGCTTCTCTTGATTCTCTTCCTAATGTGCATAGTCACAGAGAGATGTCTGAACCTTTTTGATTAACCTGAGACAGAAGCAAGGATCTGTTTAAGAGCAAGACGGAGCCAGGTTTGATTCTGTGTTTCACCACTTCCTGGCTATGTGACCTTGGCCAAGGCTCTCAACCTCTTTAAGGTCTCAGTCTCCTCCACCATACGGTGGAGGTAATAATGGTTCTAACCTCTTAGGGTCTGTGAGAGAATTAAATTAGATACTATTTGTAAAGCCCTTACCAATGTGCCTTGCACACAGAATCACCCAACCAGTGGTGGTTGCCTTGGGACTCATCCTGGGTTAACTGTTGGGGTGTCAGCTAACTCCCCACTATGTGGCTTTCCAAAGCCTTCAGGAAGCCTGGTGTCTTTTACAGAATGCAAATATGTAAAGAAACCACTCCAGGAGCCCCCAATCCCTGGCTGGGCAGGCTACCTCCCAAGAGCCAGGGTCACTGAATTTGGCTGTGCCACAAGGTACACTGTTATGGCCAGAAACTGCTACAAGGACTTCCTGGACATCGTGGAGCGGGCCAAGAGAGCACGTCTGAAACCATATGAGGAGTGAGTCTGGCTCAGGAAATAAGGGCACAAGATCAAGGGAGAAGGGCAGACCCAGGCCAGGGGTTTACCAGATGCCCCCTTCTCAGCAGCAGGACTGCTTCTGTGTGGGGTCTGTCTTATAGTCTATGCCTCATTTATAGTTGCAGGGCCTTTAAGTAGGCAGCTGCCCTCCGCTGCCCATCTGTGCTCAACAGGCCCCAGCATCCCTGCTTGGGGTCTTTGCTGGCTTGCAGGGAGAGATAACCAGCAGGGAGTAAAAACCAGCAGGGCCACCTGGCAGCGGCCTGAGGCCTAAGGGTGCTGAGGAAGCAAGAAGGCAGGGGATACCATGGCACTGCATAGGAGGGCTTCTGTGGCCTTAGTTTTCTCTTCTGTAAAAAGGGTATGATGATCCTTACCTTTAGGATAAATTATAAGGACTAGAAATGAACATAGCATGTTTATACACGACCTGCATATATTGCATTTATTCTTTAATAAAAGGAGCAACTTGATGACTTCTGTTCTTATTTTAGGATATATGGACTCAACTCCACACCACCTCTGGCTCCTTCTTCAAAAGTTTTGCAGCATGAAGGGATGTTGCCAAAATATCCAGATTTCTCTATTCCAGGTAAGGGAGGACTCCTTCTTCCCTTTTCACAATTTTTAAAAAATGGGATGTAATATTTGCAGTGGCTTTTCTGCTTAGCTGAGCCACCTGCCTACAACTCATGTGGATGGCTTTTCTTTCAGGTGGAAGCTGCCCTGCCCTTAGGAGACCCCTGAGACAGGACCCCATTGAGAGAGCTCCAGTGATGTATGGTTGCGCTCAGAGGCCAAATATGTCATGCAATGGGAAGATTTATCTAGAGCCACTGTCCTCAGTAAAGTATGCAGAAGGCTAGAAGCATAGAGTCTCCCAAGGAGAGGTGAACTTAAGAGGGACTCAAAAATCTGCCATTCTGGCATCAGAATCAGTCCCCTATCCACATCCCAATGGACAATAAGGATATTTAATAACAAGAATTCTTTAACTGCCACCTGTATCACGAGCAGTTGGCATTAATGTGTCATTAATGATAAAGACTGTTTAGGTTCATGTGGGAAGAAAGAGGACACTTTTTAGCATGCTAAACATTTTTGTGCAAGTTTTTTTCCAGGTTATATTGACCTTAAGCCAGGGTGAGACCATCTACTCCTAACCCCTGCCCCCAGTGACCCCTTCTAGGTAACATTGTGCAGCCAGTTTCTTCATTGAAGACGTAGCCCAGCCCTCTAACCGGGTGGTTCTCATCTGCCATCCTGGGCCTTGCTTTTTGGAATCTTAGTCTGTAGGAAAGCCTGGCTGGCAGTCACCAGCATTATTAGTTAGCTGGGGCTGCTATAACGAAGTATCACAAACTGTGTGGCTTAAGACAACATAAACTTATTGCCTCACAGTTCTGGAGGCTGGAAGTCCAAGACTTGGGTGTTAGCAGGCCACACCTTCTTTGCTGCTTCTTAGCTGGTGATGGTTTGCATCAGTTTTGACATTTCTTGCTGCATAATTCCAGTCTCCCTGTGTGTGTTTTCACACAAACCACTCAGTTTGAATTTGGAGCCCATTCTATTCCACTGTGACCTCATTTTAACTAATCACACATGCAATGACTCTATTTCCAAATAAGTCACATACTGAGGTAGTGGAGACCAATACTTTAACATGCCTTTTTTCAGGGGACACAGTTTAACCTTGTTATACTGGATAATATCCTCTTGGCCCCGAAAGACACTCTGATCTCCCTTGGCAGCCATCAGCACTTGGGAGAATTAAAAAACAGCTCCTGAGCTGGGCTCGGTGGCTTAGCTTGTAATCCCGCGCCTTTGGGAGGCTGAGGTGAGTGGATTGCCTGAGCTCACGGGTTCAAGACTCGCCTGGGCAACTTGGCGAAACCTCATCTCTACAATAAATCAAAAAATCAGCTGGGCATGGTAGCGCGTGCCTGTAATTCCAGCTACTCGGAAGGCTGAGGCGGAAGGATCGCCGGAGCCCAGTAGGTCGAGGCTGCGGTGGCCGGGAGCGGCCACTGCACTCCAGTCTGGGCGACAGGGACAACAAGGCCATTGACATCAGAAGGCTAAAAAATGTACAAATCCAAAAGAGGCAATGAGCTACTCCTGGGAGTTTTTCCTAAGGCAAGAATTTTTACCTGGGCTCTCTAGACTCCTAAGCTTCCATGGGTAGAAATCAGGTGACTGGAGAGCTCTGATGAAAAAAAGTTACACCTTTGTTTTTACTAGCCTCCAAGCAAAGTTTAGCATGTCCTTCATTTCTGAATTTAAGCCACAAATCATAGCAGAACCTGTCACTTTAGCCTGCTAGCAGTCACAGATCTCTCTATATCACATGACAGTTGCTGCAAACAGCTGAAATCATGTTAAAGTTCATCACTATTTTATAATTACCATAGTTATTAGAGCCCTTATATCTACTCTCTAACATATTGTTCTTCAATAAATAAATAAATAAACACTTAAATGACTATTTCATAAATTTGTTCTTTTTAGTATTTTAATTTCAATTTGGTTTCCGTTGTAATCTTAGGCATTTTACTTTATGTATTCAAAAACGTTATTCTGAGAAGAGGCCTACAGTTTTCACCAGATGGCCAGAGGGTTCCCAGCACAGAAATGATTAAGAACCTTGTCCAGAGAAACAACCAGGGATATGTGTGGAGGTTAATTGTCATACAAAACCAAACAATAATTCCCTCTCACAGGATTTGGGATTACGGTACATCTCATTATTAAAAAATGACATGTTGGAAGAATACTATTGTAGAAAAAAAGGATACTTTACATGAAAAAGGCAGGCCAAAAAACTGTACAATAGCACCAAACATGTGTATCACATGTACACACAAACACACACACTATAATTCTGTTTTTTTGTTTTAAAAAATGGGGCCGCTAACCTATAATGCTAGCACTGGTCATTTAGAATATGGTGCAATTGGTCATTTGTATTTTCTTGTTTGTGTTTTTTCCAATTTTCTATAGCCAGTAGGTATTGCTTTCATAATCAGGAAAAAAACATCGTTTTAAAAAGTTCTTATTTGAATTGGTTAAAAAATATTTTAATAGTTTAGAAATTATATGTTTAAAGAAAAAAGGCCACATTTCAATAGCAGGTGGCTGGCATTCTTTTCAAAGGGCTGAGGCAAAGCTCGGTGAATAGTTGGGATTTTCTCTAGTGCTCCTAAAACCCTGGATGAGTGACCCCACAATTCCAGAAAGAAACAAGGAGAAAGATATCACTCCTGTGGGAGGTGTGCTGCATCTCCGCTGGCCCATCAGGATGAGCAACATGGAACGCATGTCTGCCTGGCCCCTCTCTCAAACCTGCAGAATGTGCAGATGGTTGCCCAGAGCTCAATGTTATTGAGGTCTTTGCCCATAAGATTAAGGGGGTGCTAGGACTGAAATGACTCCTTGCAACTGCCCTCATCTTATTGTCATCCATGGGATTGCACTGTGCATCAATATTTAAGCCATTGACTAATTCATTTTGCACCAACTTTTAAGAAATGACTTAAGCTGTTAAACTGAAACAAAAACAAAACAAAAAAGGGCCCGGTGACAGAGTAACAAAATTGAATAAAGGTAATTTAAAAAAATTCTTTAATAGTATATAATTCTTCTGCAACTTCATGATTAAGATCACCAAGTTCAATGTGCAAATTTCAACTCCTTTTGTTTAAGCAGTTCTGCATTGCAATTCTCTTCCTTAATCTTTATTCTTTCTGTTTCTCTCTAGCCTATAATTTCTGGAGTGTCGTCTGTTGGCGAGGGAGGTAGAGAGGTGATTTTGCTGCTCAGCAAATTACCATTATTAGCATGAGCTGCATCCATAATGAGCTCATTCTTCCCACTAAAAACAATTCCTGTTACCTGATGAGACAAAATTCCCTAGGTCAACTGGGCCTTTTGTCAGGGTAGTTTGACCTTCACGGCAATAAAGTGCTCTTTTGAGGTTACTTCTTTCTCTTTCTGTTCAAGAATGGACAGTTCTCTTGAGACCAGTGTTGGGAAGAAATGCTGGGGTTCTCTGTCCCCACTCCCTGTCCCAGAGTGGTGAGTAGCTGGCCCTAAACAGGATCCATCATGACTTTAACATAACTTTGCTCAAGCATGGCTGTGAAGGGTGAGGGCAGGAGTTCATATCTCAACTTGGCTTTTTTCTGGACACCTTCCTTAACCCTTCTGAGCATCAAATTCCTACTTTGTAGAATGAAGATAACAAAAGAGTTTACCCAGTAGTGTGCCTACAAACATTAAGAGATTAGGCAAAAAAATCTGGCCCACCTGTGCTCAGTAAATATTGTTATTATCAGTTACATTTACCGTAAAGGAACACGGAAAAATTGCTGTAGCTGATATGGGCTGGGGATAAGGAGGTGAAGTCTGTGAGCCCACACAGTGAGTTATTGGCAGAATAGGATTCAGAACTCAGAGCTCCTGGCTCCTAACGAAGCGCTCTGTGCACCACAGCATTTTTCTTTCTGGGATTCCACCCTGTGAGGCAGGTAGAAGAGGTGTGATTAGCTGACAACAAAAACAGTACCACAGCAGCTAAGGAGCATAGAGTTCTTGCTGAGCGTAAAACCTTTAACCTGGAATAGCTTATTTAATCTGTATAATAATTTTCCACTTTACAGATGGGGACACTGAGGCACACAGAAGTTAAACAATTTGTTCAGGGTCACAGACAAGTGGCAGAGCCAGAAAATTGAACCCAGGTAGCCTGAGGCTGAGGTCTGCACACCTACCCTGCATGCCATGCTGCCATGTCTTATGGATCTCTTCAGCGGCCATTGTCACAGTAAATTGAACTACTTGTGAATGAGTCATGGTTTCAACATTGAACCAATTCGGAAAGAAAACAGATGAGGGGATAAACAAGAGGAATACAAAATATAATGAATGTAAAAGAACCAGTGTACTGGGGTTGAGAGTACTGTGAGCTGGGCTTTGGGGTCCTCATACTTATTTGTGCTGCATAACTGCTAAGTGATCTTGAGCAGGAAACTTAATTGCTCCAAGCCTCCGTTTTCTTGGTTATAAATGATAATAATGCCTTCCTCATGAGGTTGTTTTGGAGTGTTAAATGAGATCACATACATAAAAGGCTTAGCATGAAGTTTTGCAGGACTTAAAAATGCAGGCCTTTTGTTCCTGTTAACCACAGCTAAAAGCACTAGAAGGCAACTACAACAAAGGCAAAGGCTGAAAAGTTCAATTAAGGATGAAGTCTGGATACCCTTCTACCCTTGCCCTGCTCTTAGGACTTGCTCATCTGTGGCCTGTCCCACCCCGTCAGTTTCAAGAGTCAGGGTCTTGACTCCTTTCCCAGGAGACCTCTGGGTTTAAGCAAATTATGCCTCCTGAAAATATCCGGAGTTTCCTGTGGTGCCTGGCCTAGTGAGCACTCCACGAGTGTAAGCTATCATTAGGTGAGGTTGAGACAGAGTCCCATCCATCCGCTCTTTCCTTGATAGGCTCCTATTTTTGGCTGATGGGACAGGTAGGGGTTGGGGAGTGAAGAATGGGGTATATCAGCCTCCATCCATTTTTGGATCCAAACTGGATTTGTCTGGATTCTCCAAAGGCCGAGAGGGAGCTTGCTCCTTGCCTTTTCTGACTAGCCTGTGACACCATCTGGAAGAGGGACCAAGTACTCTGTGGTCTAGGGGAGCTGGGCACCCAGGTCAACATCCTTTAGACCTCATTTCTGATGGACACTCTCCTGAAATTCACTCTGGGCCCCTCTGCCTGTCTCTGGGCCTCTCTGCCCTCCACAATCTAGGGCCTGGAGTCCGTCAGCTGTAACAGACCACTTGCCCGATGACAACTTGCTTTAAACTATTTCCATTGGCTTAAACTCAACCCAGTTTCTGCAAGCATTTTAAAATGTTTTTTAATCTATTTGTCTAAGGACATTTCTGATAATTGTATAATTCATGTATACACTTATTACATCTGTACCTCTGTGAAGGTTGGGGTTGTTTTGTTTCCCTTGGTTGTTGTTTTTCTCCCTCATTTTATCGACTTATGAACACTTTGAGGATCTTTTGACTAGTGTGTCCAAAAAACTATTCTATTAGATTTATTGTCATGAATGCAGCATTTTATCTGAGTGCTGCCTCAGTGTCCTGCCTGAAGGTGCCAACCCTTTTAACAGGACATAAATTACTAAGGCCTTTCCTTCTAAGCCAGAGGTTGAACATTTATTCTATAAAAGACCAGTTAGTAAATATTTTAGCCTTCATGGGCCACATGGTCTCTGGCACAACTATTAATTCTGCTAATTTAGCCGGAAAGCAACTATAGACAATTCATAAATGGCTGTGCCTATGTTCCCAAAAAACTTTATAGACACTTATTTTAATTTCATATAATTTCCATGTATCACAAAATATTATTTATCTCTTGAATTTTTAAGAAACATTACAAAATGCAAAAGCCATTTATAGCTGGAGGGTCATACCAAAACAGGTGGCCCATGGACCTTAATTCAGTGACCCATGCTCTAAATCACAAATTAACGCACAAGGATGGTGCTAGCTAGTATCTGGTTGTCAGTGATTTATTTATTTATTTATTTATTATTATTTTTTGAGTTGGAGTCTCACTCTGTTGCCCAGACTGGAGTGCAGTGGCCGCTCCCGGCCACTGCAACCTCGACCTGCTGGGCTCCGGCGATCCTTCTGCCTCAGCCTTCCAAGTAGCTGGAACTACAGGCACGTGCTACCATGCCCAGCTAATTTTTGATTTATTGTAGAAATGAGGTCTCGCCTGCCCAGGCGGGTCTC
>CAUYQG010186668.1:0-21001 GCA_963574415.1 Tarsius wallacei
GCCTGAGCCCGCGGGTTCGAGACCCGCCTGGGCAGGCGAAACCTCATCTCTACAATAAATCAAAAAATTAGCCGGGCGTGGTAGCACGCACCTGTAGTTCCAGCTACTTGGAAGGCTGAGGCGGAAGGATCGCCGGAGCCCGGCTGGTCGAGGTTGCAGTGGCCGGGAGCGGCCACTGCACTCCAGTCTGGGCAACAGAGTGAGACTCCAACTCAATAAAATAAAATAAAATAAAAAATAAAAAAAGAAACAAAAGTGACAAAAAGGAGAGAAACAATCTTAGAAACTAGATATTCCAGCAGCGATAGCATATCTGCAAATAACTCGGCTATACATATTTTGAGGTCTAGCAGCAAAATAGTGAAAAACCAACAAAGGAATTGAAATAAATCAAAGCGCCACCCCATCCCAACTAGACTGGACCACCACATTGACCTCCTTAGGGTTCTCCTGCTTCATTTCACTCTATACTATCCCTTCTCCATGCGCAGGCCACATGGGTCTTTTTGACAGTGAAATCAGATGTCATTCTTCTGCCTCTAACTTTCCTGCACTTTCTTGATCACTTACAAAGCAAGCACTAAATCCTTAACTTGCCCTATAAAGCCCATGGTTCCTGTATCCTCTAACCACACTGGAATTATGTTTATTACTCAGATACACCTATTTTATTTTAAAGCCTTTGCACATGCTGTCTGCTTTGATAAGCAGTCTTCCCCTGGGTCTCATCTTAAAGTCCACCTACTGAGAACCTCTTTTCATACTACCTAAACCCCTCACCCTGGTCACTCACTGCCAGACCACACTTAAGTCATTGTACTTATCGAGGACTTATTCTGTCTCATTTATTTCATGTCGTTGAGTTTGGTTATCAGTATCTGCCTCCCAGTCCATCCAATTTCCTCCAACTGAAGCATTCATTACAGGAAGACAAGAATTTAGTCTCTATCTTATTCCCTGCTGTACTGACATCAACTCCAGTAGGGCCTGGCTTATAGTAAGCACACAACAATATAAATGTGATAGAAATGTGATAGAAATGATGTCATCACATTCATTAATTCCTTTGTTCATTTGAGTCTTAGTCTTCTCATCGATAACATACAGGTAGTACTTATCTCATAGGGTGACCAGGGAATTAAAAAATATTAATGAATTCAAGGTGTTATTAACACAGTATCTGGCATATAGTAAGAATTTAAAAAATATAAACAATTATTGAGATGTTAATTTTTCATTGAGTCACTCAACGAATGGTTATTGGCCAACCAGTATGGCTAGATTCTTAGAATACAAAAGATACAAGGGGGCTCTCCCCCCAAAACGGAATTTATTTATAAAAAATTGTGTGTTTATTCTCACATGTTTAAACTTCAGTCACCTTCAAAGTACTTGTAATTTGATGCCATATACCTATTGAGATGACTTTTCCACTGCTCAAAACAGTTTGAACTTGCCGATATTGATGCCTTTTAGAACTTCTGCATTTTTGTTCTTGTTATTGTTGTTGTTTCACCTCTTCCAATCCGCAAAACGTTTTCCTTTGAGGACTTTTTTCATCAGGGAAACAAGCAAGCAAAAAAAGTCACTGGAGTAAAATCTGGTGAATAGGGAGAGTGAGACATACGGTCATGCCATTTTTGGTCAAAAACTGCTAAACACTCAGCAAGGTGTGGGCAGGTACATCGTCATAGTGAAAAAACCAATCACTTGTCTGCCACAACCTGGATGGTTCTGCAAATCATGATGCAACCTACTCAAAATTTCTAGATAAAAACTTTGGTTGACCATTTGATCTAGAGGAACAAATTCCAAGTTTACCTCAGGGGGCCTGTCCTCCAAAAGATAACTCTTGTTATCTGGGCCCTCCCCACTTCATACATGAGATATGGCTTCTCTCTGTAGTTCTCAAAATAAAAAATTACGAATGGTGGTCACCAGGTCATATATGCCCCTTGAGTATTTTGAATGATGGTGGGAAATGACCAAAAAACTGGTTCTAAAGGTGAAAAGGGTGTGAACAATGCCCTTTACTAGGCATAGGATCACCAAGATGAAAAGTCATTCTAAGGTCACCAAGATGGCAGGGAAGTCCAGGCTTGTGCAGTGCAATGAGATAGTCCTAGCATGGGAACAGAGAGGGCAGAGAGAAGGGATGTCGACAGACATCCCTCGCTACCACACCTCCCTTTCAGAAAATGATTTAATAAAACTCCCACAGGAAAAAAAAATTGTTGCATACTACTGGGAATATTTACTTTAAAACAGGGGGACAGAAACTTTAAAGCATCTGGGCTCAGCTACCTGTACTGTAAGCCTCTGGTAGGTGTGGACAAGGAAGGAGAAGGCAGAGTATTGCTCTTAACTGCTCTTAATGGCCTGAGAGCTTGGCTGCCCAGCTGTTCTAGTAAGAATAGACCAAAAGTCAGCATCTTCAGGGAAGTAACTAGAGCTATTGCACATACTTTGCATGCTGGATCAAACCATAGTCACGTGCTGCCTGTCTGTCCATCTTCCGGTGGGTTCTCTTCTTCCTCTGCAGCGTCATGCCAGAACTACACAGGAAGCCCATGAGTTAGTAAATGTGAATGACCATCTCTGTATTTTTCTTGGCTTATCTTATCTCAGACATCCTTAGCCACTTCATGTCATCAAGTCAAGGAAAGCCAGCGCTGGCAGAGACCTCTAAACACTTTGGGAAAATTGGCACTGCTCAAGAGAGGATCCCAAGCATCTGTCAGCAGGGGCTGGAATGTTGTCCTGCCCAGGGCTAGTCTCTGTTTCTGGCATAGAGCTACTTAACCCTGACTTTGAAGTTTCTTTTTCTCTTTCATTATGGTTGCAACAGGACTTCATAAAACCAGAACACTGTCCCCTGAAGGATAACCCTTTATTTAGAGTGGAGTGCATCTTGGTTTCCACAAATGCATTGAGGAAACAATCCTACAACTTAATGAAGTGTGCTGATCATCAGCACTAAGCACGCATTTTGTCAGCTAAACAGAGGATCCAGTTGTGTATGTGACAGGAAAGACTTCCTTCCTTCTTCAGATATCTTGAGATGATAGCAAAAGTTGGACTTTAAACTTGTTGAAATGTCACATTCAACATTGTAAGTGCGGTTGACATGCTGATGACTTAATAACAGTGTCTTTTATTTGCAGACACATTGTCGTTTACAAAACATATTCACATGCTTTTTGAATTAGTAGTTCACAGAAGGGTTAGGGTTGTAGTTTTCTTGTGTGCTGTAGTATCCCCGCTCCCACTTAGGATGTTTGGCTGACAAAGTGTATGCATATTGTGTATATCTGCCTGTGTGTGTGGGGGTGTTCTTTCTCTCAGCCAGTACTTGCAAATGCTCTGTAAAGTGGGTACTACTCTCTTGAATTTACACTCAAGGAAGCAGAAGGAGAAAAAATATTTTACATGAGAAAATGGAAACTCAAAAATATTAAGTGACTTGTTTTTGGTGGTTAAATATCAAGTGATGGTGGAAGTGGACCTGGATTTCTGATGTTCTTTTTAAAACTTTAGCCTAGTATTCTTTTGCTTACGGGACAGTCATTCTCAACAGGTGCTGATTCTCCCAACCTGGCTCTTTCAACCAGTTTTCTCCATTTCTGCCAGAGTGAGCTTTTTAATTTG
This sequence comes from Tarsius wallacei, assembly GCA_963574415.1. Lineage (NCBI taxonomy): Eukaryota > Metazoa > Chordata > Mammalia > Primates > Tarsiidae > Tarsius > Tarsius wallacei. The sequence continues at coordinate 3,649 of CAUYQG010186668.1, forward strand.
AAAATCGGATCAGATACAGTCCAGTGCTTATGATGGAACATTAGCTTTTAGATTAAAGTGTATCATTTATTTTGAGGGCAAGTAAAGGGGCCAGTGTTCCTTGCTGGGTTGTTCCTGACCGTATTAACAGGAAGGAAGATTTCATCATCTCTCCAAAAATCTCATCCTGGGTCTTGAACCTTGCCCAGAGTTAGGCTTCTGCAGGTGCTGTGGCATGACCCAGCCAGTGTCTAGAGGGGCAGGTGTTGGTGGGTCAGAAGGGCCTCCCTGAAGAACTGCCTACTTTGGGGAACCCTTAGTTTTAATCGCAAAGGCTAGAGGTGTTGAACATTCTGCACTTTTCTTCAGAGAAGATTTGTGCACTAATGTATACCCTGTAGGGTATTTTGGTATGCATTAGTGCACAAATTTTGGTACTTTTCTCTGTTGCACAGTGCTGTTGTATTTTTGTTGCCTGACACAATAAATGATTACTTAAGTAATGCAACAAGTACTGGGAGGAACTGGGAATTAAATTCATGAATTCATTGTCTTCACTCCCTTTGGGTCTTTATATAGTAGCCTTTGTGACCCTAGAAGAATAGAAAGTAGCCAAATGATCTGATTTCAAGTGGCTCAGACTACCAGGCCAATGTTGATAACTCAGATTTTCAATTGCACTTTAGCTTGAAATATCCTTTATTGGATTATTACTTATTCAGTTAACCAACGAATATATGTCAAGCACCTATTGTCTGCCAAGCATATTACTACATTTGCATTTATCAAAGTTTTGATTAGTTTAGCTTTTTGTATTTATTATTAATTGACAAGCAAAAATTATATATATATAAATATATATATATTTATGGGGTACAATACACCATAAATTTATGGTGTCTTAATAGAAGTACACATTGTAGAATGGCTAAATGGAGCTATTTAATGTATATATTGCCTCTTATATTTATATATTTGCAGAGAGAACACTTACAACCTACTCTTTTAGCAACCTTAGTTTATCTTTATGGTAAACAAGACTGTAGATATTTGCATTGTATGGAGATTAACTTAAATCAGTTTGTGTTCTTGAAAATGAAATTAGTCATTCTCAAATATTCTACAATCACGATCACCCTTAACACTAATACAGGTCAAGATTTCTGAGAGTATATCTCCTTGCTAATGTTATAATGAGTTCCTCCTTATTTGTTTATTAATAGTATATTTACTTGTGAATAATTATTTTGAACACTTAGAAGTTTGGTTTGTTTCCTATGCAATATTATTACTAGTTCCCGAGATGGTAGATCTAAAATAAAAAAGATGACCATATCAGATGGAAGCTGCATATAAATGGTTATTCCTGAGTCAGAATTTAGAGGAAGAAAAATTAAAATTTTAGCTTTTCAGATAAAATTTGTGAAATCAAATTCTTAATAATATTATTTATTGCCATTTGCATCTGCCTAGGAGGTTACAAGACAATTCCTGGCTAATTATTTAAAATGAGCCTTTTAGAAGGTAAATCTTGATAATGCCTATAAATAGACTTGGAAAAGTCAAAAAGTTGTATATGAGATTGAAAGAAATCATCTCATTTGGTGCATAATCTTTAAAATGAAGTTTTTGAGTTTAATTTACTTAATAATTTAAGTTATTAATTGAATATAACAAGGAGAACATATCTACAGATCAAAGAGAGCTTGAGTGCTTATATGTACAAATATGTCCTCTCGCTGCTGGATTTAAAATTGTAATAGAGATCATTTTCACTGCTTAGCCACATTTGGTATCAGAGAAGACTTTGACCTTTCAGACTAAAATCTTTTGGAATTCAAATGAAAGACTTGCCAAGAGATATTTGAGAATGTTGGGAAGCACAACAATTACTGAACAAGCTGAATTCCTCAGATATGTGAGAATGAAACAATGCGCCATCAACTGTATTGATTAATGGAAAAATAGAGTTGATATGATTTTTGCTGAATTTTATATTTTTCATATAATTTCCTATTTCTTAACAAGGTGATTTGCTCACATCAAAACATGACTTAATTTCCATATATTTAGCCGGGCTCAGTGGCTCAGCCTGTAATCCTGCGCTTTGGGAGGCTGAGGGAGTGGATTAACTGAGCCCGCGGGTTCGAGACCCGATTGGGCAGGCGAGACCTCATCTCTACAATAAATAAAAAAACTAGCAGGGCGTGTAGCGCGCTGCGTTGGCTGGAAGCATGCCACTGCACTCCAGTCGGAGCTACAGAGTGAGACTCCAACTCAAAAATAATAATAATAATAATAATAATAATAATAATTTCCATATATTTGCAATCTTTAAAACTTTACAAGTAAATTAGGAACAGGAAAAATATATGATCTCTTTGACCACAGATCCCAAAGCTATTTATACAATAGAAATAGTAGCATGGCCTAGCATAATTAGGCATTTGATTCATATTTACATGAATATCTTCAATGCTCTGTAGCCAAGATTATGAAAATATGTCATTAGATTTAGGTTAGATTTGGATAACTAGAATTTCCATAAGTTGATGATACTTCTTTAAAGTTGTAGCCCAGGTTGGAGTGCAGTGACTTCGACTTGCTGGGCTCAAGCGATCCTTCCGCCTCAGCCTTCCAAGTAGCTGGAACTACAGATGTGCACTACCTCGCCTGGCTAAATTTTTGGTTTTTATTGTAGAAACGAGGTCTTGCCAAGTTGCCCAGGCTGGTCTTGAACCCGTGGGTTCAGGCAATCCACTCGCCTCGGCCACCCCAAGTGCTGGGATTACAGGCTGAGCCACTGAGCCCGGCCCATTTTTATTCTCTTTAAGGTTTTGGGATCAGAGATTGCTTAGTGGTCTTGTAACTTGATGGGTGGAATCAGTTGTTTGTTTTCCTATTTGGAAGCCCTCCCTGTCCTCCTTTATTGCTTTAGCACCTAGCAAGGTGCTTTGTATATAGCATTTGCTCAATAAAACATGTTGCATTGTCTTCTTTCTGCCAGTTTCCTGAATGGGAGCCAGGAAATGGGTATGAATTTGTCCTGTTTAAATGCTGAACTGCCTAACTTCCCTCAGGATGTGAAAAATGCACGGAAGAAAATTTAGTAACAATGTAAATCAACAAAACATATCTTTTTGAGAAAAACCTATGGTAAATATTGTTTGCTAAAAAGATGCCCCTGAACTTGCACTTGTGTTATGGTAGTATGATCTTGCTGGTGCTTTGTAGCAGATGTGAAGTTTAAAAGAAGGCTGAGTGATTTATTAACCACAAATTCTCTGATGAATTCTAGCCTGGTGGTAACTGGCTGGTAGAATTCTGGGCTGGTGATAACTGTGGCTGGTGGTCATTTTAAGGAGAGATAGGTCTGGAATGCTGACTGACGACATGACTAATTTGACCACGTTGTTGAGGGGACTTAGTGTCCTGTGCAATTCTGATTGGTTCTGATGGGCGCAGTCTGGTTATCCTGATGATCTTTTAATTGTTCCAAATTGTAACACGGAGATAAACTGATTACAAAAACTTACATTTGGATGTAAGCATCATTGAAATGTTATGAAGTACCAACTAATTAGTAATTCCTAGTTGTGGTCAATTTTTCATTGCTTACATATTTATACTATTGTTTATTTATTGTGAGAAACTCTGAGAGTAACAGTTTAGTGTATTTTAGGCCACAGAAAGGAAAGTTATTTTGCAACCATCACCTCCCACATCTGTGCCCTTGTTGTGATCTGGCACTGGCCATGGCAAGAGGCAGTGTTTAGTTGTGTTTGTAACAGAGGGCTAGATTCAGCAACATACAGGTGGTTCAAGTGCTGCATTTATGCTCGAGAACCAAGTTTTTTGTTGCCTTCTTCCTGGTCTGTAATCCCTGCTACCTTCATAATTTCTCATTGTGTTAATATAGTTCCCAGAGCCAACTTAGCTCTGAGCAGAGAAAAGTTATAAGTCACAGTTCCTTTAAAGCATAATTAGGCAAAGATAGTTATCAGTTGGTGATTTTTCATCTAAGCCATAATAACTTGGTTTTATTTATAATCAAATGTAAATATTTGTTCCATTGCTTTTTTCAGTCACCCAAAGAGCTATTCTTGTTATTGTTTTTAGTATTGTTAAAAATTAGTACCAAATGGACTTAGTAGATACCTACAGAACCTACAGAAAAAAAAAAAAAATTAGTGAGAATACGGATTCTACTCTCCCAATCCATTCATATTCATTTAGAGTTTCCACCAAGCAAACTGCAGCAATTATATAATAAGATAGGATGCAAGTGTCCCTAAGGATGAACTTTCTATGGTTCAATTGTTATCAAGGTGAAGAAGTAAAAATTCTTCTGTAAATTTGTGTTTGTAATTCTTGTCATGGGTCTAACTCTGCCTGCAACCACATCTAAGTATTTATTAAACTACAGTTGTTTTTTCCTACAGTCGGGTGCTTAAGTCTCTTTTTGGTATAATTGACATGATCTGACGAATGAGTTATTTTTATTTGACCGATGTAGTAATTAAGTTAAAAACTCACTGTGAAACAAACTACCCAATCAGAATTCGTATTTATGATTTATCCTTAGGAAATTATTTTACAGTAAAATCAGGGCATGCGAGTCATACTTTTCATTCCACTTCTTGATGGCACTTTTTTTCTTCTTACATTATTTCTGTTACGAAACAGTTTGGCATGGGTTGGCATTTGAGTGAGATCCAAAGGTTAGGTGCAATCGATCGTGCCTTACTATTTTGTCTAATGTTCTGATGCTGTTTGGAATAGTTTGTTCTCATCTTAGGCCAGTGGAAAGGAATGATGCTAACACACTTCAGAGTTGTCACTCCAGGCATCTCAATCAATTGTGCTGTGGGAAAACAAAGGAAACAGGTGTGGGAGAGGAGCAGTCTCAGACAACACCTTTATTCCCAAGCCCCTTAGGGGCACAGCATTGGAGAGCCAGATTGTGTAGAGGTCAAGAATCGTGTTCTATGTATGGGACAAGACCATTTGATTCACATCCTGGTTATAGCTCATGGGCTGTTTGCTTTAGCTGTGCTTAAGTTGTGCCCTGGTGTAGGGAAACAGTACCCCAAGCAATCATGTGCAGGTAGGATGAGCAGATGATAAACGCCACAGAGGTGAAAATGAACCTCAGCTCTGTGGAATGTGTCAATAAATTTATGGAGATTAAAGGAAACATAAAAATTGTTACATGTGTGTTGACAACATAAACTTTTAACCATCCAACTAGTGTATAAACAAAAAGCTTAGTATTCTTAGTCAAGGGAATAGAAGCCAAGATGTTGATCCTAGGACTGTCTTTGAATGCAGCTACTGTATCCTTTAGCTTTTAAGCAGCTGTATTTGAGTGTGAATAGCCTTGAGGAATTCAGTGTGTTGGAAGGAGAAGGCCTTGACTTCATGTCTCTCTGTTGTACCTGGTGATGCCCCACTGAAGATTTACACCCAAAGAAGAAGCCCATTGATTTCGCAGCCCCCTTGACCCCAATATTTTTTTAAAGGTGGGTTGGGTCTTTCAAATAGAGGCCACATTTTGATTCTATATACAAATATCCAAAGGCAAATTTTCTGTCTGTCTCAACTAGAAATATTTAAATTTGTGGGTTTTCAAACTTTTAAGACTTAAGTGATATAAGTGATCGGTAAAATTTAGGAAAAATATCCTTAATAAACTTTGCTGCATTGCATTGAATTTGTATAAATGGGCCAGGCGCGGTGGCTCAGGCTGTAATCCCAGCACTTTGGGGGACCGAGGTGAGAGGATTGCCTGAGCCTGGGGTTTTAAGACCAGCCTGGGCAACTTGGTTAGACCTTGTCTCTACAATAAATCACAAAAATTAACCAGGTATGATAGTGCACGCCTGTAGTTCCAGCTACTTGGAAGGCGGAGGTGGAATGATCACCTGAGCCCAGCAGGTCGAGGCTGCAGTGGCCGTGAGGGTGCCACTGCACTCCAGCCTGGGTGACAGAGTGAGACTCCAAATCAAAAAAAAAAAAACAAATTTATATAAATGAGTATGGGATCTGTATCTCCCTATTCATAGAGAAAACTTGAAATTAATGCTGCTAGTGTTATAGCAACTACAACTACTCACTGGGAACAGGAATGAATGCACTCAGAACCGGCACCAGAAACTGAGAGGAGAATCGAAGGTGTTTATTCCAGAAGTCCCAGGTGGAGTCGCCTCCCCAAACCTAAGCACCAACCCTCTGTTTCAAGCTGCTTTTATAGAGCTTTTTGGTTACAACATACACGAGTTTGCCATTGGTGGGTTTGCAATTTTAAATTTAGGACCGGGAATGGTTGTTTCAACTTCTATACCAAGCACTGAAGGAGACATTTTTATGGACATTTCCATCTGAGGTATAATAAAGCATGTTTACAGAAACAGAGATTGCAGTTAAGGAAAATGACACGTAGCTGCTTACTTACAGTGTATTTACAGAAGCAGAGATGGCAAGCAGTTGCTTACTTAAGATAAAACCCTCGAGGTCAGCTTTCCTGCTTAATTCCTGTTTTGTTTTTTTTTCTTTCTCACTATTTGTATCTTACTTTAAGGAACTGGTTGGTAAATGCTTTTGGAACTGTGAAACTGAAACTTCTCAAAGACTAGAATGTGTACTCATCAACCAGTCAGATAAATCTTTAGTGTTGGTTATTTGCAAATCAAATTGTGAAATCAATATACTGAAATGATTTTTAAAATTAATTTGTTCTTAATGATTCATAATAATTATGTACATGTATGGGGGTACATGTGATATTTTGATACATGTATACAATGTGTAACGGTCAAATCAGGATAGTTAGGCAATCCATCACCTCAAACACTTACCATTTCTTTGTGTTGGGGACATTTTAAATCTTCTAGCTATCTTGAAACACAAGGGGGGACTCCCCCCAAAAGAATTTTTATTTATGAAAATTGTGTATTTATTTTTACATGTTTAAACTTCAGTCAGTTCCCTTCAAAGTACTCATTTGATGCAATACACCTATCGAGATGCTTTTCCCACTGTTCAAAATAGTTTTTGAACTTGTCCACTTTGATGTCTTTTAGACCTTCTGCTATTTTTTGTTTCACCTCTTCTGTCTGAGGACTTTTTTTCATTCTGGAAAACAGAAAAAAGTTGCTCGGGGTGAAATTGGCCGAACAGGGAAGATGGGACATGGGAGTCATACCTTTTTTGGTCAAAAACTGCTGAACACTCAGCGTGATGTGGGCAGGTATGTTGTCACGGTAGAAGACCCAGTCATCTGTTTATCATCGCTCAGGATATTTCTTCTACAAATCGTGACACATCCTTCTCAGAACTTCCAGATAAAAAGTTCGGTTGACTGATCCAGAGGAACAAATTCCGAGTGCACTACAAGGGACTTGCCCTCTAAAAGATAATTCTGGATAATTATACAATAATTAACTATAGTTATTCTACTGTGCTGTTGAACATATAGTTAGGTAAATAGAATCTTTTTTGTAGTGCCCTTGGATGGTAATGTAAAATTATTTTCCCTAAGTGTTCAATAAAATCATGACTCTGATGACTTCAGCCATGTTGATTATTTCAGTCAACTGAGCTTGCCAGGATCTGTTTCAGCTTGAATTCTGAAGATTTTCAAGTTTGAAGATCTTCTTGAATTTAACCAGAGTTCTTTTAACTTTAGGTATTATATTTTTTCTTTCCCACAGACATAAATGTCAAATCCATGCCACTGGGTAGGAAAGAAAGGAAGTTTGCAAATTTTATTCATTCACACCCAAAAAACAAGCCAATGAAGCATTACAGGAGTACATTTTCACGCCATCTGTGAGCTACCTTCTGAAGATTTCTACGTACCTCTTCTCTTAGTGTCTCTGAGGCTCAGAAAAACTCTGTTTTTCATGGAAGCCATACTCCTTTAGAAATTCCAAAATCAAATACCAAACGGGATATGTAAGGCTGGATATTGAAAGCATTGAGCATACTCTGAACACTGGTCTGGTCATGTTTTCACTTTCATACTTCTTTAAAAACCTTTTATGGTGAATATTGGAACATAGTAATTATTACAGCTACTATATTCTGATAGGGCATTTGTTATTCAGCTCTCAGCACAGTAAAAATGCTTTTTCTTTCAGTAGTAATTTTTCTTCCTACAAAAGAGCTAAGAAGTTCATCCCAAATCAATGAAAAGGTGAAAATACCTATTGATATTTACACTTTATTTTGAAAATACCCATATATATATTTGTGTTTTATCATTTTGAGGAATAAAGCTTCTTTTTATAGGCTGAGATAATCATCCTTATGCTTACCCTCTCTACTGGAACACAAACTTGCTTAATTAAATATAGCATTTGAAATATTTCTTTATATTTTATATTATAGTGCAAGCATTTTGCCCAGTACTATGGTTCCTCAGATAAAATACAAGATTCCCAGTTAAATTTGAATTTCAGATCAACAATGCATTTTTTTTCAGTATAGTATGGTTCTTACAGTATTTTGGACACCTAGGGTTGCATATAGTGTTTTCCATATTTATATATTTTCTGCGTAGTTGTCACTTTATATGTATGCAAAATTTTGCATTCTGCTCTTGTTAATATTATATTATAATAATTTCTATCTTGTTACATATTCTTCATAGTTATTATTTGAATGGCTGTATGCTATTATCAAGAGTTAAGTCCCGTGCTTATTTAACATTTCACTATTTTGAATATTTAGGATGTCTCAAATATTTTCACTTAGAGCAGTAATTAAAACCTTATCTTTTTTGACCTTAAAGGAATTTAAAAAGTGTAGCATGGATACAGATGCTACACTTTTTGTAATGTTTTGTTCTTTTATAATGTTTTCTTAATGTTACTTCCTTGTAGACTATATTAATCTTAATATCCATTTTAAAGCTTAATTTTCAATTAGCATATAGCAGTTGAACATTTTTTATGTCAGACATTTAAAATATGAACATTCATTTCTGCATTCCATGTTTTGATGAATACTCATTTAACTGTCCATAACCAAACCATCAGTCCTAAAATGCCGAGTCTGAATCTACCTATAAAGCCTTTAAATATTATTTCGGAAACAATTGACCAAACTGTAAAATATTGTATTTGGGGAAAGACAGAAGAATAAAAGAAAAAGATCTTAGTAGTTATAGATTCTTATGTCTGGCATTATTTGTAACTAGATTTAAGTGGTATCTACACTCCTGAAATATTTAGTTCAAAGTCAAACCAATTGCTACTCTGCTTTAGCTGTATGATTGAAGAGCTAACTCAGTTGAAATATTGACAAATTCAGATATAGTCTATGAGCTTCATTGAGGGTTTTGAAGCCCATCTGCCTTATCTTATTCTTGGCAATAATTTTTTTACAATCTGAAAAATTTCTATATCCAGTCCTGTTGAGTATAGCCTAGTTGTGGGCACAAGCTCTCTTTTTCAATTATGTGGGGAAGAAAAAAAAAAATATGCCCTTGATTGCCATTGTTCTCATTGTGCTCATTGTAACCAACAGCATATTGTTGCTTCACATATAAGAAAGAAGCCCCTGAGGCTTCCTGGACCAAATGAAGACACTGGGTCTCAACACTGAGCCAGCAACATCAGCATCACCTTGAATTTGTTAGAAATACAAATTCCTAGGCCTCACCTCAGCCTACTGACTCAGAAACTCTGGAAGTAGGGCTCGGGTACCTGTGCTTTGCCAAGAGCTCCAGATGATTTCGGAATAACTGTTCTAAGAAAAGCATGGACAATTTTTAAAAAAATATCAATGGGGAACTTTTAGAGAGAGAAAGACACTTCTAATATCATTGTTAAATACTAACTTTTAACTAAAATTACACATGGCTTTACAAATTAAAGTTACATTAAATATCAAGATAAGGACATTCAAAAATTGTTACTCAACTTCAAGACTAAATAAGAAAAGAATCTGTGGGAGGATTTTTTGCAGCTTTGATGGCATAAAATCTTAGGCAGTACATTTTTTTCTTTTCTCACAGAGTCTTGGGCTATATAACTTTGAACACAAAAAGATAATGGAAATTTATTTGATGTCTGTTTAGACACTAATTTTTTGTTTGTTTGCAGAGACAGGATCGCACCATGTTTCCCAGGCTGATCTGGAACTCCTGTCCTTAAATTATCCTCCCACCTTGGCCATCCAATGTTCTGGGATTACAGGTGTGGGTCACTGTGTCCAGACTAGGCACCTAATTTTTATAATAGTATATTAAATTTATTTTTCCTTTTAAATAGACTTTATTTTTAGAGCAGTTTTAGGTCCACAGCAAAACTGAGGTGAGAGTACAGAGTTCTTCACTTCGCCCATGACATTCCCAAAGACTATCAACATCCTCCACCTTAGTGGTACATTTGTTAAAATGAAGGAACTACATTGACACATTATTGTCACCCAAAGTCCATATTTTACATTAAGTCAAATTTTAAGAAACTTTAAATACTATATTAATTATTAGAATAAATCTTTCTTTATTCTGACTGCAATACATGGTTTTCTAGATAAACCACTTGTATTTTTCCCACTTAAAGACACTTAATCAGATTTGTGTAAAATTGTTTACAAAATAAATCTCTTAAGACCATATAAAAGTCTGATAAAATTCTTACCCTCTGCCAGGTGTGGTGGCACATGCCTATAGTCCCAGCCTCTTGGGAGAATAAGGTGCAAGGATTACTTGAGCCCAGGAGTTCGAGGTTGCAGTGAGCTATGATTATGTCACTATACTCCAGACTGGGTGGCAGAGTGAGATTCTGTCTCTAAAAATAAATAAAACAAAACAAAACAAACAAACAAACAAACAAAAAAGTGAAAAACTTACCTCCTACAACTACAAGTGTTCTGTTTTAAAACATCTTTACACCAGTTAGAAAAATTTTAGGTCTAAAATATGACATGAATTTCAGTTTGACAGAAGAAGAATGTGAAGAGTTGGAGTTGTCATGAATCAAACCATGGATTTATTTGCCCAATTTTATAAGAAAAATGTTTGGGTTATTTAACTCTTGATCAGATTCAGTAAAGGTTGTCTTAATTAATTTGAAATTACATTCTCTGGTATTGTTGTGCCATATATTTAAAAAGATTAAATTCTCTGAAATATGTTTCAATCATATGTTACTTTTCTGCACTCTTACAAATGTTAATGTTAATACTGAATTTTAGAATAAAGCCATCTTGCTCCTAATTTAACCTAGCTCTTTCAATATCAATAATGTCATTTAGTCATTTCATTTTAAATCATGGAATTTATTAAGAATATTTACATGCATTAATCTAAAACTGTTCATTCAACTCATGAAACCATAACTTGATGGCATTTAACATTGTATTTCCGGGTTCGGTGGCTCAGCCTGTAATCCCGCACCTTGGGAGGCTGAGGTGTGTGGATTACCTGAGCCTGCGGGTTTGCGACCTGCCTGGGCAACTTGGCGAGACCTCATCTCTACAGTAAATCAAAAAATTAGCCGGGCGTGGTAGCGGGCGCCTGTAGTTCCAGCTACTTGGAAGGCTGAGGTGGAAGGATCGCCGGAGCCCAGCAGGTCGAGGCTGCGGTGGCCGGGAGCGGCCACTGCACTCCAGTCTGGGCGACAGAGTGAGACTCCAGCTCAAAAAAAAAAACAAAAAAATTGTATTGATGGGTAACTGCAGATTTACGAAAATACCTTTTTATTTTCAGAGTGTTGTTATAAGCACATTTTTCTCAATTCCAAAATTACTTCAGTAGTATAAAATAGTTCTATCCTGATGTGCTTTTTCCCCAGCAGTCTATACTTACACTAATTACACTACAATAATTAATACACATGTAGCCACCTGCAGTGTTTTCTTTTTGATTTCCAGCCATTCATGTATATAATGTTGAAAGTTACACCAGCATGCTGGATATGAGGGCGAGAGGATGTGGTTGAACTCATATTCTGAGCTTTAATGAGTTGATAGACTGAAATGTACTAGCATGGGCTCTCGATGAGTTTTTTGTTTCAACACACCTTGGAGCCAGGTTTTGTAGACTGAGCTGAAGCATAGACATGTTTGAGTTGCACAGAATTGTCAGACAAAAATCATTTGAAGTCTCACAAGTAACTGAAACATGCATGTTTCAACATCCCAGTTGTAAATTACCAATCAAGGGGAAAAATATTAAAAATACTGATTAAAAACATACACACCTTTCCATCTATTAGTTATCTATAAGCCATTTGTATTTATGATGCTTATGTATTTTATGATAGACTATATTGCAGATGGGTGAAGAGTTAAGAGACACTGGAGCAGGAAGCCTTTCTTGACATAGTAGCACATGTCTAGTCCCATTTTCCCAGAAAGGCAGAGAGAATTGGAGGAAAAAGCACAGGGTTGGAGTCAGGCAGACCCTACTCTACCACTATGCACATGTGTGAACTACAGCATAGTTTCCATTAGTCCAAGCTCCTTGGAAACTAGTTTCTTCACTTGAAAGATAGGAATGATGATCCTCATGTCATAGGGTTGTCATTGTGGTTAAGTGACAAAATTCCCAAGCAATGTGCCTGCCCATATGTAGATAGACTGTAGAAAGAAAAGATTTACAACAACAATAACAAAACATGTCAAATGATGTCTAAATAGGAGAGGAGATGGCTCAAAGTAACCATATTACAGAAACTAACAGTGAGATTGGGGGGAGGGGTCTAAAGTCATGAACCAATGCTACAACTCTGAATCCACTCATATTATATGCAAAGTCTCATGCTGGCTGCTGTGAGTAATACAAAGAAACTAAGACATAGTCTCTACTTTTAAATAGTCAATTGTTTCATTGGGTGGGGGGAACCTACTTGGCTGTGACACTAACAACTTTTGCCAAACTAAGGTGTTGGTCAGCAGAAGTTCTGTGCTTCTTTTAGCATCACGAATCATTGTACCTCTTGTTTTTTTTTTTTCGAGTTGGAGTCTCACTCTGTCGCCCAGACTGGTGTGCAGTGGCCGCTCCCGGTCACTGCAGCCTCGACCTGCTGGGCTCCGGCTATCCTTCTGCCTCAGCCTTCCAAGTAGCTGGAAATACAGGTGCGCGCTACCACGCCCGGCTGATTTTTTGATTTATTGTAGAGATGAGGTCTCACCAAGTTGTCCAGGCGGGTCTCGAACCCGCGGGCTCAGGCAATCCACTCACCTCAGCCTCCCAAAGCGGGGGATTACAGGCTGAGTCACCGAGCCCGGCGTACCTCTTGTTTTAAAGCTTTTGGATGTGTGTGAGTTGTGTTTCTCGTGGGCCATCTGTTGTAAGTGAATTGAGTTTCTGGATAGTATCTATTCATTTCTGCTGTCTGTACCTTTGTTTTCCCTTTTCCTCACATTCCTGAGGATCTTCTGATGAATGATAATGATTCTCATTATCATCATTCATCTGACAATGGCTTGTAGCCACCTGGAGTGTTTTGTCTTTGTTTTCCACCATTATTGTTGATAATGTTGAAAATGTGCTCCTCTCTACACTCCCTTGAATCCTTTCGGGAAGAAGGCAGGTTGCGAATGACAGACCAACAAATAATAAAACGATGATTAATAAGAGAGGTTCATAATTGAAGAATTTCCACCATGAAAAGACAGCAAGTGGTGTCAACAGTGTCAGGTAGGGGTTCAGGAGAAGGACCGCCTTGGGTTTGAGGAACCAGAGAAATGGGCACTGCGAAGGACGACGGGACTTGCTTTCCATGCGAGGGATTGAATGGTGGAAAGGAAGCCTGAGATGAGAGGACTGTCATCCTGGAGATGAATGCATGAATTGCATCTCAGAAAGAACCACTGGATTTTTTTTTTAATGCATGAACCACCATGTCATTTCTTTTAAGCACAACCAATCCTACAACCCTATCTGACAAATGAGATCATGATTCCTTCCTGAGCCAAAGACAACCACACACAGGCCAGCAGCAATAGAGTGCAATACTTCTAAGGTAGCTTGGTGCCAAACTGTGGTTACTAGAAATACTCCATACAGGATGGTGACAAACTGACTGGAAGGGAACCTCTCTTTAGGGATCTCTGAATCTGAAGTGCACAGAGGAATGTCACTTTAGAGCAGGTATAATTCTGAGGAGTGTTAAGCTGTTTTCTGAGTTTCTCATGAGGACTGCTGGCCTTGGAATTAAGTGGCTGTGGCTTTGAAGGTAATTCCCCTATGATCTCACTTTCTCTAGTAGCTTTAGAAAAATCCTTTATTAGTGTAAATAGTTGTACATACCTCTCTCTTGTCAATGTAAAGAGCCCTATTGTAATTCAACCAGTATCCTAGGGAAATCAACTAGAAAAGTTGTTTCAGAGAAGTTTTCTGAGACTCTTGAGTGCCAGGCTAAAGAATTTGGAGTATGTGCCAAGAGGAACCATTATGCTAGTGCTGGTCTCCCTTATTCTAAACATTTTAATGTGTGTGTATTTTAAGGCTATGTAATGCAACTGGTCTAGTGTAATGACTTCTTAAAAGAAGTATATAGTTTTTGATAAAGATTATCAACCTGGAATATTTGATTACTTAGTGCATCCATTACATTAATGTAGTAAGCTTCACTGTACATCAACAAAGTTGTAGAGTTGGCTTTGCTGTAGCTATTGAAACCACATGAATATTTCATGACAGTCAAGGTAGTGGTGTCATAAATATTAAAAAAGGACAACGCTAAAACATTATGTCTGAAAGGGTTATGTTATTGGGATTACACCCATCAAGTGGGGACACAAACGTGGGCATCCTCCACTTCTGGCCTTTCCTGGTCTTCATGCCTGGGGAGCGGGCTGTGGAGTGGCAACTCAGAGGATTGCATGGTCACAGAGAATGTGCTGAGGGAATTACCTATTTATTAATCTTTGAGTAGTTCTTTTTGTCAAGTAAAAAGGATAAATTTGGGCTTAAGTAAAGAGACTATTTAAAAAGACTATTGCAGTAAGAGGAAGGCATCCGACCGTGAGATCTGCCAGCATCTCAACGTTCTGGAATAAAAGGCTTTTCTGATATAGAGAGAAGTGCACAATTTCAAGATGGGAATCAGTTGATTAGGAGCGTTTTTCCTTGAGGTCATTGTGGCCTTAGGAGACTCTTCAGGAGGGAAGTTCTGTGTTGCTTGCTCAAGGGTGCATCAAGGTCCTGATTAAAGTTTGGTCAAGTCATTAGTGGATGTTTTATCTAGGTTGCTCAGTGAGGGCAGCTTGGTTAATAATTTATGAGATAAAGATTGGGAACTTGGAGGGCCTGTGTCTGGCTTGCCAGAGGTGAATACTGTGTGCATCTTTGCGTCTCATTGGAGCCACATGGGGAAAGGGGGCCCTTTGTAGTCAGAGATTCTGGTAGACAAAAAGGTTTGGGGAGGTCAGGAGTGGGGAACAAGGGAGTGGAGAGCAAGTTCCTAACTGCTGCTGCTTCCCGGGAGCACAGGACTCAGGTGAAGTTCAACACTGCCCATTATACCAAAGGTATATTTCTGGCATTTCAAGAATAAAACCATTCACGTCAACAGTTCTTGAATGCCTGTGCCATGTTGGGCACTGAGTTAGTTACAAAAATGTTAAATAAACCATGATCTTTATCCTGCAGTTCTAAATTTAGAAACCAGATTGCCTCCGAGTAAAACCTGGGAGGCGGTTACAGATGTGATGGACCCAGAGACTGTATTTGGAAGAACCCAAGCATTGGGATATTTGAATTCTGGGCAGCCCTGTTTGTTCCATCTTCTCCATAGCACCCCTTTCTCTACAAAAATATCTACAGAAGAGACAAGACCCATATTTGCAATCAAATCTGGGGACATTATGCATTTCACAATAAATAGTAGAACATCATGTGTTCTTTGCATAATTTTCGGAAAGTTATTTAGGTTTGTTTTTGTACCTAATTTGGCAAATGCTGACTTACATCTAAGTGTGTAACTCTTCTTCACAACCCTAGTAAGACTCTGACTAATATGAAATATTTATGTGGTTTCAATAGCTACTGCAAGGCCAATCTGTGCTAACTTTGTTGATGTACAACGGACTCATTAGTAAGTGTAAAATTTGGAGACTTGGATCTCAGTAGTACCACATAAATAAATGATGGAGCTGTAGTATGTGTTTTGGTCATGACACTTAGATTCTGATGTTGTAGGCCTCTTTGATTAAAGTATTGAAGGGTTGCTCTCAGAAAGACTGTGTCAGGCCTTTAGTTGAATGGATGGATCAGAGTATCTCAAATAATTGTTTTAATTGATTTTAAACTCAAGCAACCTTGCAGAGACCAAACAAACAAAAAACAATCTCAGTTTGTATTTAGAGTTTAAGAATTACTTTTATCTTTAAAAATAACTAGATATCTAATCCTGTGGATGTTAATTGTCTAGTTAAATAATTAAATGAGAAATGCATACATTATTTATCATTATGAATTCTGGGTATCTTTGTTTGTTTGTTTTTGAGTTGGAGTCTCACTCCGCCACCCAGGCTGGAGGGCAGTGGCACTTTCACGGCTTCCCTAGCGTCAACCTGCTGGGCTCAGGCAATTCTTCTGCCTCAGCCTTCCAACTACAGGTCCGTGTTACCATGCCCAGCTAATTTTTTGACTTATTGCAGAGACGAGGGCTCACCATGTTGCCCAAGCTGGTCTTGAGGTATTTTGTATTCACAGGAACTTGTCACAGTTCCAGAAATCCTGTCTTTAAAGTTTATTCGCTTTTTTTAAAGCTTTAAAATCCTTTTAGTTGTGAAGAGTTTTTCTTATTATTATAAGTACTTTTAGGAGTATAAAGCCTTCTTAAATATTTTTCATCTTCAGCGAGAACCACAGAGGAGAACGCACAGCATCCGTAAAGTGGCCAGCCCAAGGTGAAAATTTCTTTGCAATCTTGTGTTTTATCTCAAAAGGGGAACATTTTAATTCTACTTTATGATCTATCCATGGTTGTTTTTATCTGAAACTAATTTCTTTCTTTTTTTTTTTTGAGTTGGAGTCTCACTCTGTCGCCCAGACTAGAGTACAGTGGCTGCTCCTGGCCACTGCAGCCTCAACCTGCTGGGCTCCGGCTGTCCTTCCGCCTCATCCTTCCAAGTAGCTGGAACTACAGGCGCACGCTACCACACCCAGCGAATTTTTTGATTTATTGTAGAGACGAGGTCTCACGAAGTTGCCCAGGCGGGTCTCGAACCCGCGGGCTCAGGCAATCCACTCACTTCAGCCTCCCAAAGCGCGGGATTACAGGCTGAGCCACCGAGCCCAGCTGAAACTAATTTAAGTTGCTTCTCATTGAGAATATCTCAACCTATAAGAAACCCCAGGGAAGAAACCTCTTTTACTCTGTGGCTTGGAGTGGTGCTGAACTGTGGATTC
>CAUYQG010186672.1:0-21152 GCA_963574415.1 Tarsius wallacei
CCAGGACACCAGGAGGGCTGGCCAATGTTTGATAACAGACAGAGCATCCAAAAGATTCTTGAACAATTGGAATCATGACACAAAGCTAGCAAGATGAAATTAAGTGCAAATTAATGTGAAAGCCTTTACTTGAGTCCAAGGGAAATGACAGCTGGTAGATGACAAGATAAGAGTGTTGATGCTTAATGGTAACTTGTGTGGAAAAGACCATAAGCTCAGAACAAGCCAACAGTGGGAGAAAAGAAGGGTGGTCTGATGCTAATCTAAAGAGAGGGTTAGGGAACTGCTGTCATTTGGTTTGTCTGACCCCTCCAAATCTCACATTGAAATGTGATTTCCAGTGTTCAAGGTGGGGACTAAGGGAAGGTGTTTAGATCATGGGGGCAGATTCCTAATAAAGACTGATGCCCTCTCTGGCGGTCGAGGGAGAGTGACTTTTTGCTCGATTAGTTCCTGCAAGCGTTGGCTGTTAAAAAGAGCCTGGAAACGTCTTCCTCTCTCTCTCTTGCTTCCTCTCTCGCCGTGTGATCTCTACACTTGATGACCAGCTACCCTTCACCTTCTGCCATGAGTGGAAGCAGCCTGAAGCACCAGAAGCAGATGCTGGCATCATGTCTCTTGTAAGGTCTGCAGAACTGTGAGCCAAATGAACCTGTTTTCTTTATAAATTACCAGGTATTTCTTTATAGCAGCACAAACAGACTAGGACAAGAGAAGTGCCCCATTCTTGAGTACTGCCTTTAGTTCTGTGTTGCTCACTTGGAATGCTAATAGCCTAAGGCAGATGGAGTCCCTCCTGCACTCCAGGCACTGTGATAGGTGCTTTACCTGGATTGCCTCAGTTAATCAACACAAGCACACAGTGATATTGTTCCCTTTTTACAGATGAGGTAAATGAAGCAAGGAGAGGTTAAGTCACTTACCCAAGGTCCCATGGCTTTGATGGAGCCAGTCTTGGACCCAAAAAACTGACTCCGCTCATAACCACTAACTAGGTTCATTCCCAGGAAGTGGAACAATAACACTCTATTCTTAGTAGGAAGCAGAGGGGAGGAGTACCTACTTTGTGCTATGCACTTGCTAAGAGCTTTAATATACACTAAATTACTCCCTCCTGGAAGATAATTATTAGATTCCCCATTTTAGACATGAGACTTCCTAGGAAAAGGACTAGGATGTTTTTGGATCAATAGCTGAAGGAATTGGTGCACCTTCACCTGAATGAAGCCAAACTTAGAGCACATCTGGGAGTGGGTCAAGTATTTGAGGATTGTCAGGATTCGATTAATTCTATTTAGCTTCAAGAGGATGGAGTTAGGCAATGGGTAGAATTTGTAGCAACATAACTTTGTCTCAAAGCTATAAAGGTCTTTGACAAAGATTACTAATTCTTATAATTATACAAAATATAATAGTATAAAATACGATGCCATTTATTGAGCATTCATTATGTGCTAAGAACTTCATAGTCACTATATGTAAAGCCATTTTAATAATAAAATTACAATAATGGTTATAATTAAGTACTTACTCTATGTCACTGTGCAACAACTTTAAGTGGTCGATGCTATTATTAGCCCCGTTTTATAGATGAGAAAAATGTAGCACAGAGAGGTTGAGAAAACGTACCCAAGGTCACACAGCCAGGAAGAGGTCGAATCAGTATGCAAATCCAAACTGCCTGACTGTAGGCCAGAGCTCCTAACAAACGCGCTGCACTTACCCCCAGGAAAGCAATGAGGACTGGTGGACGTATTGCTAGGAAACACTAGAATTCCAGCTGCAGCCAGTGTGAGAGTGTCCTGGCTGAAACCTTAGGCTCCTCCCACCCTGGGCATATGAAGACCAGGAGCACAGATTTAGGTGAGTAAGAACAGATAAACGCTTACACGAATAGGCTGTGCAGGTACCCCGCCCCCAACCCCCTGGGTCCAGGCTGAGAGGCCAGGATGCTCGGTGCACAAAAGCGCCAGGCCTGCTGAGACCGGCGCGCATATGTTTTATTAAAAGGAAGTGTTTACCCGGCCTGCTCCTGGCAGGGCTGCAGCAGCAGTTTATTAGGACTTCATTTGGAGTGTAAATTGATGCCGGTTTATAAAAAGGCTCTGCAGAGCAGCTCCGTCGGGATGGCCCCAATCCGCAGCACGGGGCATGCGAGGCTTTAACTAAATCATTGATTTCCCTCCGGAAGGTGCGGCCCAGAGAAAAGTCACGCGTTTTGCTGCTTGGCTGCTGTCTTCTCGGCACCTGGAGGGCAAGGGTGGCAAGATTTCCCCTTCCCTCCTGTCTCCATCTCTATACAAATACACGTGCGCGCGCGCACACACACACACCACTAACTTCTCTGAGTGCCTATACCATTCCGGTGCACTGACCTAGAAGGTCAGTAAGGTCTGAAAATGATCTGACTCCGAGGGGCATTTGAAAGCACACTACTTGTTGATCTTTTCAGTGTTTCAGCTACAGTGTGTGGTGGTGATTGCAATTCTCATGACCAGAATCAGACAGCTTTGGGTCCACAGGTGACCTTGAACTTGAGTTGCCATATTTAGCAACTAAAAATACAAAATACACACTTAAATTTGAATTTCAGATAAACAACAAATAATTTTTTGGTGTAAGCATGGGCCCTGTTTGTCCGAAGCATCAACTTGGGCAGGGGACTGTCCTCTAAGTCTTAGTTTTCTCATCTGTGAAATCTTACGATTCTTAGGAGGATAACACAAGGCAATGCCTATAAAGTATTTAACACAATGCCTAGCATGTTGTTAGTGTTTAATAAATGTTATCTGCTATGTTATTATTATTGTTGTTGTATTTTATATAATCCAATCTGCAGCTCACTGTGGTCATTTACTTATATCTTCATCACTAGACTGTAAGACTCTCAACTCAGTAGATAACCAAGTCTGTCCTTATCTTTCTGTCCCCAATGCCTAAAAGTTTCCTCGGAAACAGTAGTTTCTAGTAATGTATGCTAAATAATTTGACTGTCAGCTTAACAGTTGCAAAAAGTCAAGGGCCAGTGAGTGAAAAATCAGTGATCTTGGGTATATTTACTCCAAAATTCAAAATACCAAACTTTTAAAAAGAAAGAGAAAGATTACCTATCAATTGACATATATTTATAGTGTCACAGTTATGATATTCTGGACTCCTGAGAAAGTCTTCCATGGTTCTGATTCTGATTCCTCCTCATCTCTGTGGTCCCGTTTTCTCATCCATAAAATGGAGATAATAATAGTACCTACCTTATATATTTCATGTACATAAAATAGTTATCACAGTGCCAGGCACATAAAACTTGGTGCTCAGTGAATGGTAGCCATTATTCATACCAGCCTTTGTCCTATGTTGCTAGGAAGAAATTGGCAGAGGGACAGCAGGGAGCACAGGAAGGGGAGAGCCGAGTGGAAGAGAAGGGAATCACAGGTGACCCACAGTCTGCAGGCCAGACCAGGAATAACCCAACAATGTTCTCAGAGGGAAACCAGAGACAGCCTCAGGGAGGCCTGGATAGTGAGCATGTTATGCAAAGAGCGGAGGCCCACAACACCTATCACCATCTGGCATGTTTGTTTCGTGTCTATCTCCTCCTACTAGAAACTGAACTCGATGAGGGCAGGATTTTTTTTATTATTATTATTGTTTGTTTACTGGAATAACCTAGAAGAATATTGGACATGGAGTAGGTGTATCAGTCAGTGATTGAAACAACCATCATGCTGTGTAACAAACTACCCCCAAAACTCAGTAATTTACCCAAGAAGCATTTATTCTCCAGCTCATGAATCTGCAGGGCAACAAGAGTTCAGGTCACAAGTTGTCTACAAAGATCTGCTTTGGGCTGCAGATTAGCAGAACTTGGCCCCAGGCTGTGGGTGAGCTAAGATCTGACCAAGTGTATTTGTACTGGGACATAGGACAAAAGGGCACCAGCCAAGTGGGGTGAAGTTCTTTTAAGGGTAAATCATCAGTCGAAAGTCGAATGGAGTCACATCAAGTGTTGCAATCATGTACAAGGCCTTTGCTCACATTTTATCTGCTACTTTTCTATTGGCAAGTCACTTTAATGGGAGGAAAGAGGAAGTACACCCCACACACAGAGGGAAGAAGATGAGAGTGGATGATAATCCCTAATATCCAATCAGATGTACAAGAATTATTTGTTGGAGGAAGGAGCTAGTTTAGGAGGTGAGAGAGAATTCCATTCCCTGATGCCTCATCTGGAGAACTCTCTTCATTATTTTCTAACTCTACTTCTTCCTCAACTCTTTCCTTTTAGCCTCTATAGATGTGTTCATCTCACACTTAAAGGAAAGAAAGAAAGAAGGGAAGGGTGAAGGAGGACAGAGGCAGGAAAGGAAAGAAAATTAAAATACAAAATAACTCTCAATCTTACTTCCTCATTACCCTTCCTTTTGCATTTAAATATTCAAATTC
Source organism: Tarsius wallacei (assembly GCA_963574415.1). NCBI lineage: Eukaryota > Metazoa > Chordata > Mammalia > Primates > Tarsiidae > Tarsius > Tarsius wallacei. The sequence goes on from CAUYQG010186672.1 coordinate 4,444, forward strand.
ATATTCAAATATGTAACCACTTCTAAGGTATGCGATCTAAGCTGTACATTTCATCCACCTTATTGGCAAAAATGAAGACTTTGACAGAACAAGGTATTCCAAGGGTGTGGGGTCATAGGCACACATGTTCCTTGAACAAATGTAACCTCTTTGGAGAAAAGTTTGAGAATACCTACCAGAATTTAAAATACACTTACTCATCAACTCAGCAATTCTATTTCTAGGAACTTATCCAATAAATATCTTTACACATGGGTTTATTTTTTTAAGGATTGTAGAATGATGGTCATTATAACAGTGTTTGCAAGAATAAAAAGCTATCCCTAAGTATGATATGGCTATATAATAATATACTACTTAGGCATTAAAAGAATGAAATTGATTTGTACGTTGTGATTTAGAAAGTTCTCCAGGATACATTAAGGTGGAGTGGGTGGTGTTGAACAGTATAAAGAATATGCTGTCACACGTGTGTGTGTGTATGTGTGCATGAGTGTATTCTTATATTACATAAAACACCTCTACAAGGAAATATAAGAATTTTCTCACAGTGGTCACCTCTTAGGGAGAAACGTGAGGAAGAAGGAGCTTTCTGGAACGAGAGAGAGAGAACTTTTCATTTATACCATTTTGTTTTATTGACTATTTTTGCCATATGCATTAATTACTGTTTTAATTTTTTTAAGTAGTGTTGAAAATATTTGGGGACCAACCAAAAATATTTTAAATGCATTTTCCTAATTTAAAAATTCTGGCAAAACAGAATGCAAAACAAAATTTTTTAAAAGAAAAGAAAAGGTACCTGTAATTCTATTATTCCAATATTAACATTAGTAACATTTTGGTAGTTTACTATTTTTTTCAATGTACATATGCTTTTTTCCACAAAATGTTAGTATTTTGTATCTTTTTTTAAAAAAAATTTAACCATATGTTTGGCACGGTTTCTTACTAAAATAGACTTCTGAATTATAATGGCCACAGTACACATATCCCATAGTGTATTTAATTAGGCCCTTATTGTTGGGCATTTGGTTTATCTAGATGTTTTTTAACTATTATAAATAATACTGCAGTAAACTGAGATTCTTTCCTTTGTGAAAGGTCTTTACTATGAAATTTTTGAATCAAAGACTAGATGTATCTATTTTAATCTATATTAACAAAAAAAGTTTATGCTATGTTTTAAAAAAGACATAAAATAGTGTGATTCATCTTTGCATATGTATATATGGGTGTGTGTATATACACATGTTATATACATATCTATATCTTTATGTGTACACCTATATATGTGTCTATCTCTATATAGATATAGTTAGCTATATGTTTATCTATATATGTGTGATATAAAAGATTGAGAAAATACACATTAAAAAGTCAACAATCCTTTCCTCAGGTTGGTGGGATCTGGGGTAACTTTAATCTTCTTCCTTTTGCTTCTCTTTTCTAAAATGTCCACTGTAGTGGATGCTATGGTATGCCACTAAGATCCTCACTCCAGATCTGAGGCCTGAGGCCCTCCCTCCGCAGCTGCTGGGCATGTTGGCCACAGACAGCTCTCAGCTGAGATACTTTCCAGGAATTGCCTTAGCTGAGAGTGGCCTCATCTGGGGTCACACACACACCTTCTAGAGATGTCTGCATCCACTTACTGGTCCATTTCCTTGATCCCAGCTTCCATGCAGTCAGCTGAGGCCTCTGTTGCAACTACATCACAGTCCAATTTTTCTTTCTGCCAGGACTGGGGAACGTGATTCCAAGCACACTCCCCAATAAATTGCATGCAAATCCTCTCTCAGAGTTGACTATCCTGGTAAGCCAAGCTACAACATGCAAAATGAACACTTACTAATTGGTAATGAGAAAGACTTTAATTAAGAAAGTTTTCTTTAAAAATGCCCTACTCATTTTGGTCTAGGTGATCTTCCACTGTGAAAAATTGTTCACTCTTCAAAGTGACCAATAACGTACTCTGATATCTGTTCCCAGGTCATGCTGGGAAAGGCGCTGAAGGCAATTAATCAATTAGTCTTTTCGTCTTCCAATAAATCTCCTTCCAGTGATGCCTGACCCTGACCAGCTGACATTTCCATAACCCACTTGCCATCTTACGTGTGTTAAATGACTTCTTGTTGTCCTAAACTTGGAGATTTTAATCTTGTATATTAAGCCAGCAGGGCCCAGTAATTCCCTGAATGCATTTTTATTGACTTTGTAAATCAGACTTCCCTACATCAGGGACTGTGACCAGGAAAGAAGTGTTTGTCTGTGAAATTGGCTGGACACAGACCATTGACTGTGATGATAACCAGTGATTTGTGGGGCCAGATAGACAAGCCACATGCACTAAGCAGATTAACATATAACAAAACAAAAAGGTTCCATTACCAGGAATACTGTCAAAGGGCAGCAGGATGTCTGTGATAAAGGATAGAAAACAAACTAATTCCAAGACTGGAAGAAAGCCCAAAATAGCACTTTGCTCTCTCTTCAGTCAGCCAAAGAGCAAGTGTGGGAATGCTAAACACAGCTAAGCAAACCAATTTCTGGAAGCTCTTTAGCAAAAGTCAGAGAAAACTTGGCTGTCTCCCGACCTGGGCCCTCATTCACAAGGTTGTTTACACCTCCTTGTCTCCTGTGGCAGGAATTGTTTACAAAAGGAGCAGTAACAATTTTAACCAACTTCAAAGGACACTCTTCTGGTGGTCTCCCCCTCATGGAAGACAAAACCTAATAAAATCTAAGTAGTCTGTCCACTGTTCTGACTTCATTTTTCCGTGCCCTCACCCTTACCCACTCCTTTCCAGCTACATTGGCCTTTTGACTGGTACCCATGACACTAGCACGTTCTGGCCTCAGAGCCTTTGCACTTGCTGTTCTTTCTGTCTGTAATGCTCTTCTGCCAGACATCTCCAACTCTACCTCAATTACTTTACTCTTAGCAATGTATCATTAGGCAATTCCATCATTGGGTAAACATTGTAGCATGCACTTATACAAACCTTCATGGTATAGCCTCCTATGCACTTAGGCTATATGGTATACCCTATGGCTGCTAGGCTACAAATCGTATAGCATGTTACTGTCCTGAATAATGTAGGCAACTGTAAGACAAGGGTAAGTATTTGTGTATCTACACATAGAAACAGTACGGTAAAAGCACAGGTATTCTAATGTTACGGGGCCACCATCGTGTATACGTGGTCTATCATTGACCAAAACATAGTTATGCAGCACATGACTATATTTATTGTGAACATTGTACTATAAGTTTGTAAGCTTATTTGTTTATTTTAAGCTTTGTTCTTCCAGAGAACTGAATTTTTTGTCTGTTTTGTTTACTGCTATATCCCCAGTGCCTAGAACAGTAAGTGCTCAAATATTTGTTGAATAAATGAATTATGTATTTTCTAGCTCCTTTTCTTTTATCGTCATCTAAATGGCATGATTCATTCATATATTTATTCAACAAATGTTTGTTGAAGACCTACAACAAGCCAGGCATTGTGTTGAGTGCTGGTTCTTATAAGGATTGTATGAGGATATGTATAAAATTATAATGTTCTGTCAAAATTTTTGGTGCAACTTAGCAAAAGTGTCAATATAGTTTTTGTTTTTGTTTTTTGAGTTGGAGTCTCACTCTGTCGCCCAGACTGGAGTGCAGTGGCCGCTCCCGGCCACTGCAGCCTTGACCTGCTGGGCTCCAGCGATCCTTCCACCTCAGCTTTCCGAGTAGCTGGAACTACAGGCGCGCGCTACCATGCCTGGCTAATTTTTGATTTCTTGTAGATGTGAGGTCTCGCCAAGTTGCCCAGGCGGGTCTCGAACCCGCAGGCTCAGGCAATCCACTCACCTCAGCCTCCCAAAGCATGGGATTACAGGCTGAGCCACCGAGCCCAGCTAATAAGTTATTGAAAAGGATTGTATGTGTCTTTTTACTGGAGTAAGCAGAAAGATAAGTATCTTGCACATAATGATGGACTGATTACTCACAGTTGCTTAACCTCCTTCTCTGGGTTATTTACACTCTTTATGTCCTGGACCTCATCATTCCTCTACCATCTCTGATCATAGCTTCCAGTCTTTCTGAGACAGAGATTGCTTGCTGTCCATCACTGTTTTTTTTAAAGGCAGAATTTATTGAGAGGACAGAAAAGCTCCCACAGTGGGAGGGGACTTGAGGGGGTCCATCCATCACTGTAAAGTCTCTGCTTCTTAGTATCTGGAGACCACATCTACATTTCCCAGCATCCCTTGCTGTTTCGTGGCAACATGTGGTTAATTTCCGCTCAATAGGATGTGAGCTTAAGTGATGTCTACATTTTCCAGTAGTCTAGACCAGCACTTTCCAACAGAAATTTAATGTGAGCCACATATGTAATTTGGATTTTCTACTATCCATATTTTTGAAAGTAAAAAGAAACAGGGGGAATTAACTTTATTAGTATATTTTATTTAACCCAAGATCTCCAAAATGTTATTATTCCAACATGTAACCAATATAAGAAAGTATTAATGAGATAACTTACATTCTTCCATCCTCAGTTTTCAAAATCCACTGGGTATTTTACACTCATAGCACATCTCAATTAAGATGCTACATTTTTTCATCAGAAATAGTTGGTCTGTATTTCAATCTTATAAAACTTACAGTTAAAAAAATGTATTCAATGTATCCAAGTTGCTCAAACATACTTAGAAGTTTTACAATAGCTGGATGAATATGATTTCTTATTTGAATTTAAACTGATTTAAATTAAATACAAAATTCACTTCCTCCGTCTCACTAGCCACGTTTCAAATGCACAGTAGTCACAGGTGACTACCATGGTGGACAGCTCAGGTGTAGATACTAGAAAGGACAGGCATAGGCCAGGTTCGGTGGCTCAGCCTGTAATCCCAGCATTTTGGGAGGACGAGGCAAGTGGATTGCCTGAGCCAGTGAGTTCAAGCCCAGTCCTGGTAACTTGGCAAGACCTCATCTCTACAATAAATAAGTAAAAAAAAGTTAACCAGGCATGGTAGCATGTGCCTATAGTTCCAGCTACTTGAAAGGCTGAGGTGGAAGGATCGCCGGAGCCCAGCAGGTCAGTGCTGGGGTGGCCGTGAGCGTGTCCCTGTACTCCAGCCTGGTGACAGAGCGAGACTCCAACTCAAAAGAAAAAAAAGGACAGGCATGCACTACCCTGTGCTGTACGTCTTTCCATTGACTGGGAGATGGTGTCAACTGAAAGAATTGGACTCAGAGAAAGAAACCATGTATTGTGATTGGCAAGGCCACACTGGTCACATCTAAACTGTTATGTGGGAGAGAAATAAACATCCATCCTCTTTAAACCTCCATGTTTTCTGGTATCTTTATTGAGCAGCAGGTCCTCTACCTAAACTAATATACCTTTCAGCACTCTTGTTTCATCTGTTCTGTAAGCCCACCAGAGACTTCCAATACCTTTCACTCTCAAAGCTTTATCCTGACTCCATCTCTAAAAACAGTCATTACTATTTATTAATTACTATTAATTAATTATTATTAATAATACTGGTACCATCAGTATAGTGTTCCCCAACTTATACTTCCCTTGGAGCATCACTTCAACCACTCCACAGTCTTTTAGCCTGTTATTCACCAGCTCAAAACATTTTCCACCTTGGACTCCAATGGGAGCCCAGGATGGGTAGAGATTGCTTGGGTTTGAATTCAGGCTCCGTCACTTTGATGGTTAATTTCACATGTCAGCTTAACTGGGCTATGGGGTGCCCAGACATTTGGTCAAGCATTATTCTAGGGTGTATCTGTGAGGGTGTTTCTGACAAGATTAACATGTGGACTGAGTAAAGCAGATCACCCTCCCTTGTGTGGATGGACCCCACCCGGCCAGCTGAAGGTCTAAATAGGCCAAAAAAACTGACCTCCTCATTAGTGAGAGGGAATTCCTTCTGCCTGACAGCCTTTGAACTGGGACATTGGTTCTTTCCTGCCTTCAGACTCAGGCATTGACTGTTTCTGGATATCAAGCCTGCCAGCATTTAGACTGACTATATACCATCAGCTCTCCTGATCTCCAGTTGTCAACAGCAGACATCAAGACTTGTCAGACTCCATGATTATGTGAGCCAATTCCTTATAATTAATGAATGAGTGAGCGAATGGATAACCTATTAGTTCTGTTGTTTCTCTGGAGGACCATGACTAATGACTAGTAACCTCTCTGTGCCTTAATTTTCCCATCTGTAAAATGGAGATAATAATAATCCTCTACTAAATGCTAATTGTTATTATTACAACACAAGGACTGTTGAGCATTGTTGGGGAAAAACATAGACCATGCAAGCACGAAGGCAGGGAGATTTCTAGTTCTAGGTCTCCAACTTTGCTGGGTCCTTCAGAATTCAGGGCAACCCCTTTATATGCCCCTGGTCATCTCCCGCTTCTGTTCCCCTCAGCAGCTGATGTGCTTCCAACCCACATTATCACCTCTTCTGCCCCCCAAAGTTAGCCCAGACCCCTTGGATTAGACCCTGCCTTCTATTTCTTAGAGGAGATTACAGCTCTCAAGCATGAACTTGTTAATTAATTTTGTTTCATGCCTCATCCTTTTTGATCTTGTGCCCTCTCCCTCCTTAGGGACGTTCCCCCACATTAACTTTTCTTTCTTGGGCTCTAGCCTCTCCTTTTCCAACAGTTCCTTCTATTTTAACCAAAAATTATGCTTGGGGCCATCACAATGTTAGAAGCATCCCTATGTCCTGCCTCTTCCTAGTGACTGATTTGCCTCCCTCCCCGCCCATCAGGCTCCTTCAAGAAACAGTCTGCTCCTGCCATTTCCCGGGTTTACTACCACTCCAGAGAAGCCTGAAGAATATTCCAGACAGAGGATTCAAAGTACACGGAGGTGGGTGTGCTTGGACTGGTCAAGAAACAAACACCCAGGTCAGAGTAGAATTCAGGAAGAAGAGAGGCAAGTGTCAATGGTGAAATTAAGGCTACACCTGTGGTCCAGATGTGTTAGGAGGGAGTTGGTTTTGACTCAATGGAATGGGACACCATGGTGGGGTTTTGAACAAGGAAGAGGCATGCTCTTACTTACATTTTAAATGTCTCCTTTTGCAGAGAGGCAAGAGCAAAAACAGGGAAACCCATCAGAAGGCAATTGTGATGATCCAAGCAAGAATAGGCTGGGTTCATACTAGAATGGAAGCATCACAGGCAGCAGGAGATGCGGTCTAACTCTGGATATGTTTCAAAGGCAGAGCCAAGAAAGTCTGCTGGCTATCTGGGCATAGACTGTACAAGTGAGACAAGCATGAAGGATGTCCCCAAGGCTTTGTCCTGCCTCACCTGCCATCTGGCCATCCTACGGCTGCCTGGCCTTCTTCCTAGAGGATATCATAGGCCTCACATTTACAAGAGCTTCAAATTTAAAATTTTGGCCTAAACTTGTCCCTAAATTTGCACAGGTAAATACATATAATCCAATCATCATAGCAGGAAGACAGGGGAGAGAAAAGCAGATGCAGTGAAAAAAAAAAATCAGTAATTCCTCGTCCATCAAAGTCAGTGGTCAGTAGTTGATAATAGTCAATAGTTGTCTACAGTTGATAAATCAAGAAATAACAGTTTCTTGCATGTTATGTAGAGATATGGAAGTAACTACTAGAATAAATATTCTATTTTTAAAATTTATTTATTTGTTATAAAGTTGTGCGGTACAAATGAGGATTTACTACATAACTATTTGAAAAGAGTTAAAGTTGGTTGCCTCTGAGAAACAGCATTGAGATTGAGAAAGGGGCAGGGCAGAAGGATTGTTTTTCATGAAAGGCTATTTTATACTTTTTTGTTTCTTTCCTTTTTTCCACAATGACCGTATATTATTTTCACTTTTAAAAATTTTAAGAGGCTCTTCCAGTCTAACAATTCTCCAGCACAAGGCCCGTTATATCCTCCTGTGTTCAACTGGTGGTTACATTTCTTTATTTGTTTGGGTTTTTTAATTCCCTTTATTGGCATTATAATGTTGATCTTGCTATAAATTTTGTAAAGAGCTTCGGCAAAACAGAAATGTTTTAGCTCCCAAATGACACTGCCTGTAAACACCGTTTATAAGCTTGTTTCCCTATAACATTTTTTGAACACAAGAGCCTAGTGTTTCAGATTGAATGAGCTGTTTGCATGTTTGGGGTTTTCTTTGACATAGATCACAGCATGTCTGTGTGGGTTGAATTTATAGACATTACATGGAGGCAATGACAGCGAGCTCATTGGCATTGTTTTCAGTTATTAAGCTGTTTGTTAACTATTTGAACCAAACAAAGTCAATCTTGGGTAGCTCCATGTTGTCTGAAGTCCAGAGTGTCTGGCTGGATGGCTTTTGCAGTCTGGACCTACAATCTTTGTCACTTCCTGAATAACGCCCTTCTCCTCCACTCCTGCTCATTCTTGGTCCTCATCACTAGGCAGCAAGCACTTTCCAGCCTGTAGGCCTTTGCCTGTGCAGCTTCCTCTGCCAGGCAGGTTATCTCTTCCTTCAAGGCCTAACTAAAATATCGCCTTGTCAGGCATCAGCCTTTCCACTGCTAAGCCTAGTGCCCTCATCTTCAGCTCAATCAGGCTTTAGACTCTTGGAAATCTTTAAAATGTCACCAGCTACTCTGTTCCCACAGGCTAACTGATGAGTGGGAAGCTTGAGCTCTCCCTTTCAGGGTTGCCCCTGAAGGTATGCATTCATTCATTCATTCTACAAATCCTTATGGAGCACCTGTGGTTTTTCAGGACTGTGCCAAGCATTAGAAATACCGTAATGAGCAAGATGCCAAGACACAATCTAATGAGTAAGGTGGACAGCTAAACAAGAAATGACAACAGTGTCGTGAGTACTTAAATAAAAGAAGTACAATGTGCTGAGAGAATATATAAATAAGAATGACTAAACAGGGAAGCAGAGAGAGTTGAAAGGAACTGACATTTTAGCTGGTACCTCAACTCTGTGTAGGAGTTTGTGATGCAAGTGGGGGAAGGAAGAAGAAGGATGTCCTAGTAGAGTACAGTGTGTGCAGAAGTCTGGGATGGTTGGAGAGATAGTGGCTGTATGACCAGAATGGTGCAGGGATGAGGGGGCAGAGTATGGATGATGACAGAGAGGCAGGCAAAGCAGGGTCATCAAAGGTCTTGTAAATCTGCTTAAAGAGTTTGGACTTTATTCTAAAGCAATAGGGAGCTATGGAGGAGTTTTAAACAGGGGAGTAACATGATCAAAGTAGTGCATTCTCATTGTTATATTGTTTAAAGTTTTACTGAAATTATCACTTAAAATAGCCAGGAAACAAAAAGAGATAACAAATATAAAGTTTTAGAGTTGCAAAATCTTATGGGATGTTTTCTGATCTCTAGGCTTTTTCTGACATTCTTGTGGTTATTCGTGTTGATTAATCATTTCATTTCAAAATAACATGTTGATATTATAACAGAAACTTCTATTAATTTTTTTAAAATTATTACTACATTAATTATAGTTGTTATAACAGAAAATGCAGAGAAGTCAACTATAAAATTAATCACCCAAGTCTCGACAACTATCAGTAACCACTAGCTTTTCCTGTGCACAGATGTACAAACCCATAAGCAGCTACAACCATGGTATCGTGCCAACATGTAACACATTTTGCAATTTACTTTTTTCACTTAACAAATATGATCGTCATTTTTCATGTTATTGAGCACGTTATTCAAAGACTTTATGCTGAATATATTTATTGTGTTTTTTGTTCATCAAGTAATAATTCCTAACACAGAACCCCCAGAAAAGGAAAAGTACAAAGCACAAAAGTCAATTATAACCAGGTAAATATTTTACTGAATGCCCTTGCAATCTTTCATTTTCTATAAATCGGTTTATTTCTAAGAAAAACTTATTTTTTTAAGAAAGGGAAAGAAAAATGCATTTTTTCAAGAAACAAACATGGTACATATTATTTTGTAGCCAGCTGTTCATTTAGCAATACATTTTGAACATTTTCCACATTTGATGATTATTTCTATGTGGATCTGGAAGCCCCCTTAGATATCTGCCCTCCAGTTTTATTTTATTGAAGGTCAGACTTAGCAAACCTTCCTCACTGTTCTTACTTAGCCCAAGAGCTTTCACTTCTAAGAAAGTTACTCTTCCTGGTTCTTAGGCATGAAAAAAAGTAGAAAAAAAAAATGCCCCTTTGCTTTAAGTGGCATTTTAAGAAGTCCAGAAAGAATATCTTGTTCCCTCAGCCCTGCCAAATGTCAGGGCTCTCTGTGAATCTCCTTGTGAAATCTTAATAATGTCCCTTGAAGGAATAACCAATTTCTCCCCCCACTATACATCCATTTAGGTTTGTGCATTTCTCAATCCCACAGTTATTATATGGTATACCAGTTAGTTTTCTGTATTTCCTTTGCTATCACTATTCAAAAAATTTCTGTGTACAGCCTACTACACACCATTACTTAAACCACTGTGCTACAAGAGGGTTGATGTAAAAGTAATCAAGTTATAGTCTCAATGCTCACATAGATTACAGACTCCTGAAGGTTACAGAGAAGTCCAAACAAATGTAATACTGAGTACAATTATTTTATTAGGTATTGAATATAGGGTATTATGGCAGGGCATAGAGGAACATCAACTTGTTCAGGGTGGCAGAGGCAATAGGGGTAGTCATGAACAGCTTCCTGGAGGGAGAGACATTCTTTTTACCCATTCAAGTCCTATTTCTTCCCCAATCACTCTACTGAGACTGTTGCTGCCCTTCCTAAAATCACCAACAACTCAATAATTGCCTCTCTTCAACCAATGACCTTGCACCAGTTTGCATTCCACATGATTTATCTGTAATACTTGACAATGACCTTTGCCCACTACTTGGTTCATTTACTTATTTACCAGATATTTATGGAGAATAGTATGTACAGATGATGGAAATGCAATAGTAGGTCCTTGCTTTTCGTGACATCTCTCCTGATGTCACATCTCTGACTCTTCCTCTTCAGTCTCCTTCATGAATTCATTTGTCTTCCTCTATCCACCTGGGTTCCCATCTCCCATGCTCTCCCAGCAATCCTAGCTACTCCAATAACTTCAAGAAGATACTGATGATCCACAGATCCCTACCTCTAAACCTGACTTTTCTCCCAGTCTCCAAAAGTACTTTCAATTGCTTGCTAGATATTTTATGTAGAAAAAAATTATTGAGTATCTACTGTGTGCCAAATACTGTGTTAATTGCTGGAAACAGAAGGATGAGCAAGACAAATCCCCTCCTCTCATGAAGCTCACATTGAAGTGACAGTTAAATCTGAATTATCTTCAGCTGTACTAAGCATACATCCAAACATATATATCACTGTCCATTCTTGAATATGAAACATCTGATCTCTGACAGAGCTTGTGTGATCTCACTGCACCACCCCACAGATTGCCATTTACATAGTCGACAATGTAAATTAGACACCCTACAGTTGAACAGTGCCCAATCTATACAACCTTACATGGCAGTTTCAGTGATAGGCTGGAACTAACTGCCCTCCTTGATGATTCACATGATGGTTTTCCTGGTAATCACTCTACTGGGTTGATGGGTTGAGCACAGACTATATCTCCACACTTTGTTCCTAGAGTCCTGTAAGAGCAGAGTTCTAAAAACACCAGTCTCCTCCCAATAAGAAAAGAAAAACAAAGCACTGAGTTTGAGGGGGCCAATGTTTAATCTTCTCTTTTTGTGCAGGCCCAAATAGCTGTAAATCACTGAGATAAAATAATTTCTTCACTTCACAAACTGGACCCAATGCTGCAAACCAGTGGGCTGTAACACCTGTGTCTTGTTTGGTCTGCATGGGTATTCCACATAAATATTCAGCTAGTTTCACATAACTATCCAGATTTTCAGCAATCTTTCGAAAAAAACTGAAAGACAGGACAACACTGGACCCACATTCCCACAAGGCCAGAGTCAGCTACAGCTGACAGGAAATAAACATGCTTTCTGATTCTCCTGGGTCACCTGACTGCTGCCTCCATGACCTGGCTGGCCTCACTCTGTCACCTGCCTGACCCCTGTAGTCAGTCACATTAACTTCAATTTTTAAAAATTATTTTCACCCAGAAATGTCCTACTAATTATTTTATTGATTTTCAGTGTTCATTAATTTTCTGGTAATAACAAGTCCTGGCTATAGAATAAAAATGCAAAAACCTACAACAGAGCAGATTCTAAGAGCTATTTTTCTCATGGCTTGCATACAACCAATTCGTCCTGAGGAAACATGGGCCCTTGCTCACTTCTCCAGCAAAAGCCATCCAGCGATGAATACATTTTCAGAAATCATCTCTGATCTACCTTGAAATGAGCTCAGAGATCTCACAGAGCTAGCTTAATTAGTCGCATCTCAAAGGCAGGGCTCCACTGCAGGGGGACCAGGCCATTTTAAATTAACCCTTTGTGACCTGAGCAGACATTGATGAAAGAGAAAATAGGATTCATAAGCAGGCTCACAGAAAGAAGTGTGAGTCAAAGAAATAAGATACAGCATTTTCATCCCAAAAAGTCACAGGCATTCAAAAAAAAAAAAAAACCCAGCCAAGAAACAGAACAGACACTCTCGTTTATTGTTTTGAGCAGTGTAAATTGGTTTACCTTTTAGGAAAGGCTATTTAGAGGTTTGTTTTCAAGATCTATTTTTTGCGGGCAAGCACAGCTTTCCAGCTCCTCCACTCACCAGTAGTTAATAGAAGATGCAGACAGGCTGCAAGTGACACAGCAGGAGCTTCAAGGAATGTCTGCCCAGTGTGGAGTGGACAGAACCAGATTAAAGGAGTTCTTTGAAGTCTGATGGCCACTACCCTTCTGGGAGAGGTGATATGTTGGATGTGATGAGGAGAACCTGCCAGAAACACCCACCTACCCCCAGCCCTCAGGTGTCCCCAAAGTCAGAAGGGTTTGGGCTCCAGGCAAGGATAAAAGGCAGGACAGAGGCAGGACTCCCGTAGGACAGGCTTCCTTGGACTGTGACCGGCCCCACGGGCTCAACTTCATGGATGCAGCTGGGGGACATCATTCTCCCACATCCTATGGATAAAGGGCAGACTGACAAGCCCAAATAAGAATCCAATTTTCCTAACCCATCCCCATACACTCTTGGACGAACCCCCTGCATTATTAACTGGTTTTCATCAAGGAAAAAAAAAAAAAGACAAAAAAATCCACCACTCTGTCCTACAGGAGGTGCAGCTCACTGTCATGTCCTGGGGGATCTTCCTTCTGCCACTCCTCCCCTATCACCTGCTCCCCTAGTCAGGAGATTCTCTGCTTCTAACTTTTCCAAAAGGCAGAATCTGAATGAGTCATCATTCCCTTCCAGATCCACCCTTCAAAGAAGCCCTTCCAGGGCCTCCCAGTGCTCTCAAGAGGAAGCCTGGGCCCACAGCTATGACACAGCATTTGGTACCGCTGTCTGGCCCCCCATCCCCCATCCCACCCTGGCACCTGCACTCCAACCACAGGAGCAGTGTTTATTCAGATTCCTCAAATAGTTCCCACTTCCTCCCACCGCGAAGGCTTGGCACGAAAACTCCCTCTGCCTGCCGTGCCCTTCCGCCCCCACTCACTTGGCTCACTTAATGCCTACTCACCCTTCAGATGGTAGCTCAAATGTCACTTTCCTCAGGAGGTATCCCGGACCCCTGCCCACTCCCGGTTACACACTCTCAGTTTGTAATTAGCCTTTATTTGCACATATTAGTGAGATTATTGGATTAATATCTGACTGCTACCCTCTAAAGTATAATCCCCCTGAAAGAAAAGGCTCACCGCTGAACCTACAACAGTGTAACTGAACATATTTTTGAAGTATAATTCAAGGACTAAAGACTAAGCTTAGAATTCAGCTTACCTAGTTAAGGCAGGGATGGGAAAGTGGATTTTAAAACCCAGACTCAAGACTTCTTGGCCAAAGCAACTCTCAGCTGGTGATTGGTGAAGCAAAACTCTCCTTTGCAGATCCATGTTTAATGAGATCTTCTTATAATGTTGGAAAACACCTCAGCCTTCCTTTATACTCTGTGTTATACCCATGGCACCTCTGGGTCCTGGGTGTGTCACAGAGCAACCCTGGGTTTTGTTTCTAGTATCTGTGGCAAAGCACTCCCCAGGGGCCTCCCAAAGACTCTGTTCCTTCCATTATCCCTAAGGCTTCTCTTCTCACCCCCTCCCTGGCCAGCCCCCACTCCCAGGCTTCTGGATCCCTAAAATTGGCCTTCTGGTTTTGTTTCCCCCTTCTCCTTAAGTGTGGATCTGAAGGTCCCTCTTATAAAGATCTGGGCAAATATGAGAAAAAGCAGTTATGAGGCATACAAAAATATTCTGCAGTTCAAAGGAAGGGAATCTCTCTCCAGAGTCAAGGGAAATTAATCTCCTGCCAAGAAAGAAGAGGAAGAAGAGGCGGATGAATACGAGAGGACTGAAGGGAAGAAGGAAAGCATCTTTTAAATATCTCATCTGTGTTCTCTGGACCTCAATATCCAAAAAGTCTTTTTAATCTGTGAAACTGGAGAATGTAGTCATAATGAGAAATTAATTGTAGGTCAGGAAGGATTATCTAAAGGTGAAAAACATAATAATCAAATTAGAAACCACTTTGGAGTTCACACAAAGGAGATGAGGACACACAGAGTATAGAATCAGTGATAAGGAAGGTACACTGGGAAAACTCTCTCTCTTACCAAACTCAGAGAAAATGGTGAAATGGTTTTTTTTAAATGAGCAAAAACAAATAGTAGAAATCTCAAAAGGAGCAAACATACTATCAAATAAGAGAAGAAAATTTTGGTTCTAAATAAAGATAGTAGTTTGAAAATGAAGACTGCTCTTTTGTTTAGGCAAATAAGATCCACGCATGGAAATATAGGGAGGGGTAGAGAATCCTGTAAGTATTCAGGAAGAAACACCGTGTTGGCCACAGACTTATACTCTACAATACTAAACAGTAAAAAATAATGAAGCATCATTTACAAAGCACTAAAGAGTCATGACCAAAGATTTCTATGCCCAGTCAAGTTGTCACTGGGGGAGAAGTCACCAAAAAAAGTTTCTCAAACATGCAAAGAGCCATTCTGAATAAAGTACTTGAAGACCCACGTCTGAAAAATGAAATAGTAATCAAAGGTAAATACTCAAGAATGAGGAAACAGTGGCCAACAAGAACATGTGAGTACTGAAGTCAGTTAAATAGAATAGAGATAACTCAAAAATATTGTTTTAGTTTGGATACAAGATTGAGCATCCTCCTGAAATATTTTTAATATAATTTTTTTAAGTGATGGAGTTAAATTCACAAAAACTAGGAAAGGGAAAAGTCTCAAAACTAATTTCTCATCTTCCACAGAAAGAAGTACCCCAAAATTGTGGTTTTGAAATTGATTTTGATAGTTCAATATAGGTTTGCACATTTCTTTAACAATCTTAAAGGTAGCTACTAACAGAATTAAAATAAAGGTGCATGCCTCCTGAGTTTTTACAAAAGGTAAAGAAAGCAAAAATAGTTTATTAAGGGAAACAATAAAATGAAAAAGAAAGGAAACCATAAGCACAAGGTGACAAAACACAAGCAGGGTCAATAGTTAGAAAATGCCTGTGACAACAGAAAAAAAATAGAGTCTGAGAGAGCCTGAACTGCGTTGAAAGCAGTTGGGATGGAACCAAAGCCATGTTTGAAGGCTACATACAGAAAGACAAATATCACCTGGACTCACTCATACATGGGAGCTAAAAGTGTTGATTTTGTGGCGACCAAGAGTAGAATGATACTTACCAGTGGCTTGGAATGATGTGAGTATGTGGGTTGAGAGGGGGGCAGGTAAGAAGAGAGGTTGGTTAATGTGTATAAACAAAAAAATGGGAACAAGCATACAATCAGATAGAAGGAATACATTCTAGTGTTTAATTATAGAGTAGTATGAGTATAGTTAGCAACAGTGTATTGTACACTTTAAAATAGCTAGAAGTAAGGACTTAAAATGTTTTCAACACATAGAAATGACAAGGGCTTGCCTGAGCCTGCGGGTTAAAGACCCACCTGGACAACTTGGTGAGACCTCATCTCTACAATAAATCGAAAATTAGCCGGGCGTGGTAGCGCGCGCCTGTAGTTCCAGCTATTTGGAAGGCTGAGGCGGAAGGATTGCCGGAGCCCAGCAGTTCGAGGCTGCAGTGACTGGGAGGGGCCACTGCACTCCAGTCTGGGTGACAGAGTGAGACTCCAACTCAAAAAAAAAAAAAAAGAAATGATAAGAGCTCTTGGTGACAGATGTCCTAAATAACCTTTCTTGATCATTACACATTCTGTGCACATATGTACCACATAAATACATACAAATATTATGTATCAATTAAAAATATTTAATATTAAAAAAAGAATTATCACTTGATGGCCAATTGGACACAGGTGTGGGGATTGAAGGAGGGGGGAAGACACCAAGGACCCTAGACTCGGAGCCTGGGTGACAAGGATGGTGGTGCCACTGGTTGAAAAGGAGACTCAGAGCCGGGCTCGGTGGCTCAGCCTGTAATCCCGTGCCTTTGGGAGGCTGAGGTGAGTGGATTGCCTGAGCCCGCGGGTTCGAGACCCGCCTGGGCAACTTGGCGAGACCTCATCTCTACAATAAATCAAAAAATTAGCCAGG
>CAUYQG010186676.1:0-18832 GCA_963574415.1 Tarsius wallacei
TGACTGAAGTTTACGCTTGAAAGAATAAAAGTACTATATATATATATATATATATATATATATATATATATATATATAATATATTGAGTTGAAGTCTCACCCCGTCGCCCCGGCTGGAGTGCAGTGGCACGCTCACAGCCACCCCAGCGTCGACCCGCTGGACTTGTCCATCCTTTCGCCTCAGTCTTCCAAGTAGCCGGAACTACAGGCATGTGCTTCCTGCACCCGGTTCATTTTTTAATTATTGTAGAGACAGGGTTTGCCAAGCTGCCCGGGCTGATCTCGAACCTGCGGGCTCAGGTAATCCACTCACCTCGGCCTCCCAAAGTGCTGGGATGACAGGCTGAGCCACCCAGCCCGGCCTAGCACAATTTTTTATAAATGAATTATTTTTGGCGGGGTTCCCCTTGTATTCTAAATAGAAGTACTATTTATGCTCCATCGTCAAAGGAATAGCATCTGCTGAGTATTGTCAGTCAATGGGGATTCTTACAAATTGTAAGTACATAAAAAGATGCTCAACATCATTAATGATAAAGTCAGTAGAAATTAAATTATCCTAAGATACCTGTCTACACGCACAACAATGACTAAAATGAAAAAGACTGACAATACCCAGTGTTTTCAAATAGGCTGAGCAGCTGAATTCTCAAATGTTGTCTAGGTGTAAAACAATACTGATTAAAAAAAAAAATACTAGTGTCAAACACGGTGGCTCACGCCTGTAATCCCAGCACTTGGGAGGCAGAGGCAAGAGGATTGCCTGAGCCCAGGGGTTCCAGACCAGCCTGGGTAACTTGGTGAGACCGCATCTCTACAACAAATAATTAAAAAAAAAAAAAATAGCCAAGCATGGTGGCACGTGCCTATAGTTCCAGCTACTTGGAAGGCTGATGCTGAAGGATCGCCTGAGCCCCGCAGGTCGAGGCTGCGGTTTCTGGGAATGTGCCACTGCACTCGAGCCTGGGCGACAGAGGAGACTCTGACTCAAAAAAAAAAAAATACTAAAGTGACCTCGGATTTCTGGACTAAATCTCTCTGGTCAAGGAGTGTCATCCTTGTATGTATTGCTGGATG
Organism: Tarsius wallacei; assembly: GCA_963574415.1. NCBI lineage: Eukaryota > Metazoa > Chordata > Mammalia > Primates > Tarsiidae > Tarsius > Tarsius wallacei. Next base: position 1,078 of record CAUYQG010186676.1, read on the forward strand.
AGATCTGACAATATTTTATAAAAGATGTAAACACACATGTTCATAGTGTTACGGATTAGTGATTTTAGTACCATTTTATTCTGCTATTATGCTTGTCAAATATTGGATTCTGGGTAATACTGGCTTCATAAAACAAGTTGGGAACATTTCCTCTTCCTATATTTTCTGAAAGAGTTTGTATACATTTTGTATAATTGTTTCCTAAATCATTTAATAGACTTAATCTATGAAGCAATCTGGACCTGGGGATATTTTGTGTAGCAAAGGGTGAAGCCTTCAATCTCAATTTCATTTTTTTTAAACAAAATAAGGTTTTTCTTGTATTTGTATTAGCAAGTTGTGTTTTTCACTAAAAGTTTTTATTTTGTTTGCTTTGCCATTTTGTCTTACTTAATAGTTATTGATATTTCTCCCTTATTATACCTCTATATCTCCAGAGTTCATACTTGTTGCCACTTCTGTCTTTTTAATATTGGCAATATGTGTTTTGTCTCTTTATTTTCTTTTGTTATTCTGGCTAAAGACCTAGTGGTTTTATTCCCTTTTTCGGATAATGCCCTCTTGTTATTCCAGAATCTCACTCAAGATACCACATTGCGTTTAGTCACCATGATTCCTTAGTTTCCTTCAGTCAATGTCATTTTTTTCCAGCTGTTCTTGTTTTTCATGACCTTGATGATTCTGAGCACTATAGATCAGGTAATTTGTAGAAGTTTTCTCAGCTTTGGTTACTCTGATCCTTCCTCATAATTAGATTGGGTATATGAATTTTTGTGAAGAATATCACAGAAGTAAATGCCCTTATTTTATTATGTCAGGGACACATGACTTATTTCTGGTGATATGTACCTTGATGAGTTGGTTAAGGTGATATCTGCCAGACTTCTCTATTCTAAAGTTACTGTTTCTTTATGTACTTTTTTTTTAAACGAGTCTCTAAGTCCAATCCACAATCAAAAGAAGGGAAATTAACCTCTACTTCCTGAAAGGTGCTCTATCTATTTGTCTATCTATCTATCTATCTATCTATCTATCTATCTATCTATCTATCTATATTATTTGGGATATTCTGTAAAGAAGAATCCTCTCTGACAGATATTTATTTTTTCAGTCATTTTTATATCACTATGGATTCAAGTATATTTAAGGTTATAATCCAATACTATGTTATGTATTTTCTTGTTCAAATTGTATGAGCTTTGGCTATTGTGGGCTCATTGTGTTGGTTCCTACATCCTTTTTATATGATCCCATCATTATTTATCTTATTTTTTTCAGTTTTACACTTTCTACCACTATAATATGCACCATACTTATACTGTATTTTCCCATCTTTGGGTCTAGAACCAGCCATTTCTCTAGGGAGCCTTGGTTCATTTTATTAGAGATTATTATTTAGAAACTGAGACGTGGACATGAAGTGAGTTTATGACTTCTGGAATCTCACTACTTCTAGATCCTGTCCATGGGACAGAGCTAGAAAATACATGTACATATCCTAATGTGTGTGCTCCTATATTCATAATTTCTGTATCTGTATTTACACATGTTATTAACATAAGTGTGTTCTTAATGATATCACCATTCCTGGTTTCTTCCTCTGAAGGAGAAAAATCTCGGTCAAGTTGGTTAAGGCAGTATCTGCCAGGTTTCTCTATTCTAAACTTACTCTTTGGAGTAACCAGTGACCTAGAATTTATTTACTCATTTGCCAAACCCTGGTGTATTTGTAGGATGGCTTCAGTATTTCTAAACTGAATCTCTGCAAAAATAAATTTGCCAAGTAAAGTACAGTGATTAAGCATAATTTATCTCTGTAGTCTTATTGTTTCCTGTCAAAAAAACAGTCCTTTTTCTGGTGCTTCTTAGGTCAGGTTCTCTGTTTCTCCTCACAACCTTTAGTGCAGTTATGCTATACATTTGTAGCATAGGTTGATTCATGTTCCACAGTCTGCAACCCATCTTGATATCTCATGACTTCCTGGTGGATGTTTCCTTTAAATGACACGTGTTTAAGTTCACTTGTATCGTACAGTACAGTTCTATGAGTTTTGACAAATGTATAAAGGCATGTATCTACCATCCAATGCAGAAAAAATGTTATCACTCTCAAAGTTTCCTGTGTCCTCTTTGCATTCAAATACTCCTGCCTTTGGTTTTGGATACATTAACGGGATACACAACAAAAAGAAAAAAGAAAAGAAAAAAAATTGAAATTTACAAAAATTTAAGCTTTTTATCAGTGAAAGAGAATTTTAAAAGTAATATATTGAGAGAAAGTATTTGCAAATCACATATCTGATTAAGAACTTATATCCAGCATGTATAAATAAATCTGAAAGCTCAGCAACAAGAAAAAAATAAAGAACACAAAAAGTTATCAAGAGACTTGAACAGACACTTAACCATCAAAGTATGGATGGCAAATAAGAATATAGGGATATTCCAATTTCTGGAATGTCTAAAATTAAAACAAAACTCTGAAAATATCAAATGTTAGTGAGGAGGAAGAAGCATGGGAACCCCCACACACTATTAGTTGGATGATATAGACACTCTGGTTGACAGTTTGACGGTTTCTTCTGTGATACCATACCATATCTTTGTTCATGACTTGCCATAGGACCCAAGAACTCAACTTTTAAATCCTTTCCCAAGTGAGTCAAAACCGGAGGCTCACAGTCCAAACAAAAATCATGGAATGATTCTTATGGAAAGTCTTTTTTGTTCTTCTTTTGAAACAACATTAAATATAGGCATTTTATTTTTCTAATGTTTTCCCCCAAAACGATGGTATGTTCAACTAAATCATTTATGTGTTTTTAGCTATATTTCTTTTAATTTCCATCTAAGTGTACCTGGTCCACTGCCAGGGGGAGTGAGGGCCAGTCAGAAGCCCAAACTTCACCTGCATGGAAGCCTGTTCATGTAGTTAATCCTTACTTGTACATCTCTATACTCAAATAGAATTAAAATTTTAAAAACTTTAAAACATTTTAATCTAGGCTTTTATATAAGGATCGTTCAGCTCATCTAGGACCAGGCACATAGCAGGAAGGGAGTGACCTACAGCAGAACTCTGAATTCTGTCAGGTCAGCTGCGGCATTCGATTCTCATAGGAACGCTGATTCCCACTGAGAACTGGGCCTGCAAGGTTTTGCTCCTTAGGAGAATCTAATGCCTGATGAACTAATCTCCCCACCCACCACCGCCCACCCAGTCCATGCAAAAATTGTCTTCCACCAAACCAGTCCCTGATGCAAAAATTTTGGCGACCGCCACCCTAAGAGACCTGGTTTCTATCTAAACCACTGATATTCTTCCTTAAAATCCCAGCCAGGAGTGGTAGCTCGCGCCTGTAATCCCAGCCCTTTGTGAGGCAGAGGCAGAGGACTGCACAAGTCCAGGGGTTGTGACCAGCATGGGAAATTTGACCAGACCTCTTCCCTACAATAAATCAGAAAAATTAGCAAGGCATGGGGACATACACCTGTAGTTCCAGCTACTTGGAAGGCTGGGGGGAAGGATCGCCTGCACTCCACTATGGATAACAGAGTGAGATTCCAACTCAATTAAAAAAAATCTGTGCAGGGCTGCCTCCTTACACCTCAGCTCTAATATCTTCTGTTCAGAGGAGCGCTACCCTTGATCACCTCACCTCTGTGGTGTCTGACCTCATACTCATCACTGCCATTGTATATTGTATATTATGTTATTTGTTACTTAGCGAAGTCAGCACCCTCTCAAATTATTCAAATTATTGCCTTCATTTGGATATTTCCTACTTAGTGACTTCTCCTTCTGCCTTCTGTCTGTAGCCTCAACATACGATGCATTCTAAGCAATTTTTTAATTGGGTAATTTCATCCATAAATTATTGGCAAACAGTTCACATTAAAATAAATATTTTTTCTTGTGTAGCATAACTTGAAGTAGCATTGTTCAAAGTCATGCTTGAAGTAGGCATTTTTTTCAATCTCACCAAATTTCCTTGGCTAATGTTTCTAGTGGATAATTAACATGTGTGACGAGATCCTTTTGCCAAAGCTTCTGATCACATATGTTGGCACTCTGGTCCTGCTCTTCAGGGTTCATTGACTCAAATTCACTCAGTACAGATGTGGACTTTCTGGTGATATGTTCTTATTAGGTATCTCAGTTACTTCATGCTAAGGCAAATTCCAGTTTCTCATGCTGGTGAAGTGTCCGTGTTAATCAGCAGCGTAGACCAGTTGTATTCCATGTCTGACCTGGGAAGTCAATCTTAAATCTCACTCCCCATTAGCCACAAAACGAAAAGTATTTTTAATGGAGGTTTCACTCAGGAATATGCCATACATCCATTCTTTTAGCTACACTAAAATATACTCTAAAATTAAAGTAGACCAATAGAGATGTACACCCAAACAGCAATATGTTGGTTCTCCCTTATTTTCTTTTACAAACTGTTTGCTGAGTGATTCTTATTGAAACTTGCATCTGAGCAAATGTTGTACATACGCCGGTTTAAAAGTGAAAGAATATCTGTCACAGTTTGGTGGGAAAAAGTATCCATGAGGGCATTTTAAAAGCGTTGTCTCAAATGTGAATAAGTATTTGACACACAGGATCCATTTCTACTACACCACTCACTAGCTGTCACCCTAGTTGGAAAATATTATCCAAAGTCATCTCTTCCATTGCTAAAATTTAATAATATTCTTCTTTTCCATTAAATATTTTAATGACAGGAGAAGAAAAGGAAGAAGCACAACCTTTTCCTCAACAAATAGTTTAGTTTCACAAAACCTCGCGAGATAAAACCTGAAAGGCAGGCAAGATATTTTACCTCAGACAGTAAGTAATATTATAAGAGTATTGGAAATCAGAATCACATAAACCAGGGATCTACAGGCCTGGACCAGTCCGTGGTCTGTTAGAAACCAAGCCACACAGCAGGAGTTGAGGAGCAGGAGAATGAACGAAGTTTCATCTGTGTTTGCAACTCTTCCCCATAGCCTGCATTACCGCCTAAGCACCAGCTCCTGTCAGATCAGTGGTGGCATTAGATTCTCATAGAACTGCGAACCCAACTGTGAATTGCGCATGTGAGGGATCTAGATTGTGAACACTTTATGAGAATCTAATGTCTGATGATCTGAGGTGGTGCAAAAGCAGTAATGCACCGGGGAGCAGCTGCAAATACAGATGAACATGAGCCGTGAGGTTTGACTGCACAGAGAACATAATCAATCAATTCCTTGCCGACTCCTATCAAAACCCATAAGTGGGTGGCAAGTGAGTTGATGTACTTCAATTGTTCAGCTGCCTCTAGTGGCAGGCTTTAAGTCAGAATCCAACACGTATTTTAGTCCACTTGTGGCCCACCCATTATTTTATTTACCACTTTCATCCATGCCTCTTTTTTAATGGTGAGTTGTATAATAATTTCATTATATATTATGATATAATAATAGAAATAAAGTACATGATAAATGTTGTGTGCTTGAGTCTGTGGAAAAATTGTCTTCCATGAAATAGGTCCCTGATGCCAAAAAGATTAGGAACCACTGACATAAACAGACTTCTTACCAAATGAAAAATTCTAGCAGGCGGTGGCATTGTGGTCATATAATGTCACCTGGTTAAGGGGAGGAACTGTGGACTTTATTTTTAACATTTCTTGCTTTTGTAAAACTTCAGTGAAAAGTGTAACAAGATGAAATATACTAATTAACCTATTTCATATGATTACCACATTTTTATGAAGTAAAATAAATAAATGATAGTCCTTACATATGCTACTCTATTTTCCATCATCTTCATTAACGAAAACTCATCACTTCAAAATAAACTTAAATGCAATGCTATTGACTTTTTAAAAAATAAGTGTTACCATTTCTGAAAAATAAATAAATTATTTTATTTAGCCAATCACTTCATCCTCTAACCCAAACATATACATAGGTTTGTATTAAGATGAAAAAGGCAAAATTTTTATGTCTGTTACAAAATTCATTGTCTTTCTTCAATCTTCCATTCTGTTCTCACTTTCTTTGCTTATAACTCTGGTTATAAATTGTATGTCATCATAATATAAATCATATTTATATTTCATGTTCACTACTGTCTGGGTTTCTGTAGGAAAGAAACAGGAGAATTAATTCTTGTGTTTCCAGACCCTTGTAAAAGGTCTACCATGTCGTAAATGTTTAAGAATATTTTAAAAGCATAAGAATGCTTTCTGGATAAATAAATCTGAAAATGCTTAAATAAATAACAATATTATAAGTAAAGCATAAAATATTATGAAGCCATAGAAAAGAATTATGTAGACATAAACAAACACAATTATAGTGGTGTAAAAATTACATAACATATAAAATGAAAAAATTGAGTTATCGAAAATATGAGCTTATTTTGCAAAAACAGATGTCAATATAGGTAACATGTATATCTGTATGTGTAATATTTATATTGTAAATCATGAGAAATAATGAAACAAACAGGGTCTGACAATTAAGTTTGCAAATTCATCTAGAAAAAGTGCTACGTACCTCATTGCTGAATATTACTAGGGCCACCTTTGAAGCACTCCCCTTGGGAAGCCATGCACTGATGCCAGTGTCTAGCCCACCCATCTTTTTCTGGAAAAAAAGAGTCCAAATCTTTTTCTGGAATGGCCATAAGAGCTGTTGTCATGAGAATGTCGGAGTTTGAATTAGAGCAAGAAACAAACATTACATTTCTTGTTAAACTTGATAAGAGTGGAAGTGAAATCAGGGACAAGTTAGTCCAAGTTTATGAGGACAATGCCATGAAGAAAATGGCAGTATATAAATGGACTAAATGCTTTTTCTGAGGGGAGAGAAAGCATCACTGACGAAGAGAGGTCAGGATGACCAGTAACAAGCAGAACTGACTAAATCATTGCAAAAATTCATCAAATTGTGCATCAAAACCATTGACTGATGGTGAGAAGCATAGCATACCAAATAAACATCGATAGAGAAACAGGAAAATCTTAACTGAAAATCTTGGCATGAGAAAGGTGTGTGCAAAAATGGTCCCAAAGGAGTTCTTGCATCACGACAATGCCCCAGCTCACACAGCACTGTCTCTGAGGGAGCTTTAAGCCAGTAAACAAATAACTATATTGCAATACCCTCCCTACTCACCTGATCTGGCCCCCAGTGACTTTTTTCTTTACCCAAAGATAAAGCAAATATTGAAATAAAGACATTTTGATGACATCTAGGACATCAAGGGTAACCCAATGACGGATCTGATGGCCATTCTAGAAAAAGAGTTCCAAAACTGCTTTGATAAGTAGATGAGGTGATGGCATCAGTGTACATAGCTTCCCAAGAAGAGTACATCGAAGATGACTGCAGTGATATTCAGCAATGAAGTATGTAGTACGTTTCAATGACAAGTTCACAAACGTAATTGTCAAACCTCATACATATGTACACCTGTTTTGTACTTCTTTTTATGTTCAATGTTGGTAAATTATAAAAATACATAAGCATGCATCATAGAATCTTAACTAAACCTGTATAGTTTGATAAGTCACTGGTTCCTTGTGATTCCCTATTCTTTCTTTATAAGTAGAACATCAACACAACATATTATAAATCACCGGTTTAAACACACGTTTTTACCTTCCTTCCACTCAACTAAAAATTCTCTAAGGTGGATTTTATGCCAGTCTTTGTTGTCATTGTATACCTTAATAATCGCATAGATCCTAATATGCTTAGTGTATTTAAGAGTTCAGTGTTAAATGCCTAAATAATTGCATGAAAATTTTATTAGCTAACTTCCCAATATGTGTCCAGTTCTGCAATATTTATTTCTCTGCTGCAACCATTCAGGAAAGTCTGGCGCATTAATAGACACCATTTATGCTCACTAATCATTAGGAAAATGTTAATTAAAACTAAAATGTAAAACTACTATATACCTACTAGAATTTCTAAAATGAAAAATGAAAACAAATTCAAACAAACCAAAAAATGCAGAATAGGGTCTGGCAAGGATGAAGAACTGAAGATTGCATATGATGCCAGTGGGCAGTAGAAGGACTTTATAAAATTAAACATACACTTACCATATGATTCAGCAGTCTTACCCCTTTATATTTAAACAAAAGGAATGAAACGAATGCCCTTAGGGAGAACTGCATGGTCTGGCAGGTTATTGCATAATGACCTAAATCTGGAGACATTCCTCATATCTTGCAATTGGTCAATGGAGAAACACAGTTTTATACATCCATACAGAGTTTCTGTTTCAGTGGGTCTGGAGTGAGCCCAGTAATTTAAATTTCTAACAAGTTTTCAGGTACTGTTAAAGTCATGGATTTGGAAACAAAACAATGAATATCATTGATATGGAATATAATCAATAAAAGAACTTTGGTGGTCACTCTCTCATCCTATTTCTTTATAATGATACTAATATATACAACTATATGCTTGTACAATGATGTTTGGGATAAAAACCATCTCCCTGTTTCCAAAATGAGCTTGTTTTGAGGATGACCTAGACATTAAAAAGTGAGCTCTCACTCACACCCATGAACTATTCAACAATAAGGTATGTAGCACTTTTTCTAGGATGAATTTGCAAACTTAATTGTCAGACCCCGTTTGTTTCATTATTTCTCATGGGGGAGATGGCTCCAGGATGACTCAAGCACACAACATTTATCATGTACTTTATTTCTATTATTATATCATAATGTATAATGAAATTATTATACAACTCAGCATTAAAAAAAGAGGCATAGATGAAAGTGGTAAATAAAATAATGGGTGGGCCACAAGTGGACTAAATTACGTGTTGGATTCTGACTTAAAAGTCTGGCACTAGAGGCAGCTGAACAATTGAAGTACATCAACTCACTTGCCACCCACTTATGGGTTTTGATAGGAGTCGGCAAGGAATTGATTGATTATGTTCTCTGTGCAGTCAAACCTCATGGCTCACGTTCATCTGTATTTGCAGGTGCTCCCTGGTGCATTACTGCTTTAGCACCACCTCAGATCATCATGTCCATGTACATAGACACATACACACTCACACATATACACACAGTCTCTCTTACAAACACACACACACACACACACACACACACACACACACGAGGAATAAGATGAACCAGAATAGAAAATTTGGCTGACGAAGAAAACAGCACTTGCAGAATTCCATTAAACTCAGAAGAAGACTCAACCTGTATATACAGCCGGAAAGATGCAATCCTAGATGTAAGAATCTTGGATATTTCCAGGTACCCTTCTTTACAAAGGTTGAATCAGTTGATCTCTCTTTAAATATTGGACCTCTGTTGCACACTTGTTCACGACTTCCAGCATCACACAGAACGAAGATTTACCTCATCAATGCTTATTGGCTGATTGATGATTTTTTTCAGTCAATTGAGCTGTGACCTTATAGAACAATATATTATTTTCATGACATCATAAAGTGTGTGACATTTCACGCCAACAGCTATCTTAATTTTTATATTTTTTGACAATATAAAACAAAAACACAAAGCTTTCTTGTGACGTGAAAAACTTCAGACATCAACTGAACTCAGAAAAGCTGATACAAACTTAAATAAATTACTGGGCTATTTGAGTTTATTCATCACTAAGAATCACTGCGAGTCTTCCTGCAAACTGTCTCATCTCCTTTAAACTCCAGTGACTCACTCTTGGCTCTGGTGCTTTGCAATCTTGCCAGGTATCTGGGGAATGTGCACAGTGGGCTCATGAAAGATAATTAGCTGTTTCTTCAAATAGCACCAGCCCAGAGTCCATTAAGATAATTCCAGAGTCCTATAAATTGAGAGGCCTCTTTCTTCTTTCCCTCGCTGAACTCCCCAAGATCAGAGTATACCATGACGCATCTAATGAATCTGTTATAGTCTTCTAAACCTTCACTAATGTACTCTTAAGAAAATAGTTGGAGTCATTATAGCATATATTTGGGGGTTTTAATTGAGTCTACCATTGGCAGGCATGACACAGGCATTCTGTTTTCCAGGTCAATGACATCTTGCCACATAGTACAGCTCTTCTTAGAGGACTATACGATATGTGTTAAAGCTGAAAAGGTTTACACCCTTTGGCAAAGCCCACATTTAAGATTTACTTTAAGCAAATATGGAAATTATACATATAAATACCCACAGCAATGTTATAGTATAAAAACAAAAATTGCATGTTCCAATATAAACGACCGGTTTAATAAATTTTGGTATGTACATTCAGTATAATATTTTGCTGCCACTAAAACTCGTTTAAAACATTTTAATAATGTAAATTTTCCCTACTATATGTCAAAGGTAGGTTATATAATAAGGAATTCATTTTAATTTCAGCTGTAGAGATAGAAGTACACACAGATGCACATATGCGCAAATATGTAGCAATATCCTGGAAATGGATACATATATCAAAATGATGACAGCATTCTCGCATAGCAGAATTACAAGTGACTTATTTCCCACTGTTTTTCTGTCATTTTCACAGTTTTAGGGTTTAGTTTAGTGTTGTTATCACAGAAACATAAAGTTTACATTTTAAAAAGTTGATATGACACCTTCTATATCAAACATTATTTATAATTTTTATTTGTTTATAAAAATCTGCAATAACCCTATACACATTAATGAAATTCAGCAACTTATCCAAGTAATTAGAATTCTTCTGTTAAAATAGATACCAATTTATTAGAAAACAACACAAATGACTGCAAAAAGCACTCACAAGCAAGCATCCGCTGCATGCCCATTAATGCTGAGATGGTGCGTGAGTCTTTCAAGGAACTCTTATAATTTAGGTTGTTATATTTCCATAGACATCATACTGAGTTAATTCAATTTCTGATGATCTGGACAGATGTTTTCAATGCTTTTTCAGTAGAAAGTGTGTATGTGAATTTCGAAGGGAGAGGGCTGTGTCTTGCCCATGGTGTTTGTATCTCAGAATTTGCATTAGGTTATCACACCAGTGCTACTTCTTGAAGTCACAACTAAGGGTTTCTTGAAGTCACAGTTACCAGCATTTATAAATAAATTATTCCTCTACCACCTGACTTCTTAGCTTTAGAAAACAGAAATTAACTTAACTTGAAGATGTATTGATTAGAAGGATATTGGCTTGATCGGTACTTAACATAAAGTCTGGAGAATCCAACTCAGAACACAGACGCTAGCCCAGGAGATGAAGCATGGTGACATGAGAGCAGAGTAGCACTGTCCTAAGGAGTCACCCCAAGTGTGGTCACCATAGATCACTCACTGTGGCCCTAGCTGCTGCATCTCTAGACTATCATCCCCAAGGTGACCTCTTCAACTTCAGAGTGGTAAATGCAATCTTTGTAATGATGCTGCCTCAGTACAGGAAGCAGACTCCTGCCTGGGACATCTCCTGGAATCTTCCCCACAAATCTCAAGTTTATTCCCTGTCACTTCCTCATGTCACCGTCAGGTCTGACACCCACATGGATGCCTCCCTGTCCACTCTATGTTAGACAGCACACTGTCACTCTGTCACCCTCATACTGCTTTGTTTATTCGCAGTAATACTTACTGGCTTCTAGCATACTATCTATTTGCTCATTTACTTAATTAGTGACTGTCCTCCTCCACTGGAAGATACACTCCTCAAGCGCAGTGTTAGTTTTCTCTGCTGCTGGGTTCCCACACCTACTGAAATGTAGCAAGCACAGCTTAAACCATTGCTGAATGAAGAAGGAAGAACTGATTACAGGCAGTAGGGGTGGTGGTAAGACCATGACGTTAGTCCAGTGAGAAGCAGGATTCAGAGGCTGTCATCTGCATGGCAATGCAGATAAACCAGCAAACTGAAAGCACTAATATCCACCATAATACTCACTACACTTATGCAGAAGCCTTTTCGCTCATCTTCTCACTTTGAAATCTCACTTGAATCCACTTCACCCTCCACACTGCTTGGGAAGGTTTCTAGATACAGGACATTAACACCGGACATGTGATTTTTCTATGTCTGAGAGTATCACAACTTGTGACAACTACTTTACTGAAACTGAAGTCATTCGGAAGTAATTATGTTTTCCCCAAATATATTGTAATTTTTTTGGTTGCTCCGCACATATTCCATTCCAAAGACTACTGCGGGAACCCAAATGCTTTGTGCCATTTCTGCTTGGTGAAAATCGACTCTCCTTCAAAGAGAGTTAAATTATGTTCTTTTTAAAGGTTCTCCTGACCTCTTTTACATTTAGGTATCACTGACCACAACTTATTCTGGGTCCCCAACCCTGTATCCTGTACGTATTCGGTTAGAATTTCTGTTAGTTGCCATGGGCTATAAGTCTGCTTCACATGATGTCTTTGAACACAACACAAGTGATATTGAGCTCTGTGCCTCCTGCAGCTTGGACTTCAAATAACATGTATCAATTCGATACTCCAGAGAAAAAATGGAAATTTGTGTGTGGAGCTTAATGAGAAGGATAGTGAGGGCAAAAGGAAGGAAAATCAGGGAGAAGGGAGGGAAGACGTGATATAAGGGAAGGAGATTAGTCGAATTTCTGTGGAGTTTATGAAATAATCCTCACAGGAAACGTAGATTGTAAAGTGGAAGGACTTTCAAATAATTTAGAGGAGTCCTGACCTTATCAGAGTAGGTAAAGAAAAGGTATCACTTATGTAAAAAAATTAGGTAAAAAAAGAAATAAAGATTACCCAGGGTGGTGGAATCTAAGAGATTATTTATTAAATTATAAGATTTAGAAAAAACTATTCTTATAATTGAAAGATCTAGAAATTAGTCTTTTCATTTCATAATCTAAAGATAATTAGTGATCTTGAGATTCTTCTAATTTTAGTAGAATATTAAGAAATTTTCCAAGGATTCCACTTTTTTTTTTTTTTACATTTTTCTTTTCTCGAAACAGGAACGTTATAAAGAAAGCCAAAGAAAATCCTGAAGACCATGTGAAATTTAATGAAAAAACCATCAAATCGCCATGAACAGTTAATAGCTACGGTTAAATACTAAAATAGTGTTTGCCTCCCATTGATCATTTTATTATATACTGTATGTCAATGACAGTCATCAGCACACAAAGAGAACTAATAGCAATTCAAACAATGGTAAATGCCTACAAAAAGAAAAATAATAAACATAAAAGAGAACTGTGATTCTTCAGTTTTATCCCTTTATGTGATATTTTCTCTTTTGGCTTGTCAATTTATTTATTACCACATAATGGAATGTTATTTAAGAACCTACAAGATTTTGATTTAGAATCAGATTCAATTAATTCACACAGAATAGCATGAAGTCCATCTCTACTCAGAAAGCTTTGTGAAGAGAGTCCCCTTGATAAGGGGACCAATAAGTAGTAAGAGGATCAAGTCATTTTTTATTATCTTTTCCTGTTGACAGGGGGTAAGGCTTTGAAAGAGCTTAGCTTTTCTCATACTGCAGCATGCAGCCAGGCAGAAGAGGAAATCTGAGTCTCACAGAGATGTTTATTTCCAGCCTGACTACTGGGCTGACATAATTGAGCCTGTGGAGGTATTTCCCACTGGGATCACAGAAAACGACCCATTTAGGATTGGATCGATGCTATCGTTTCTATTTATTTGACCATTTTGCTCAGTGTAAATACATAAAAGAGAGTGAAAAATTACTTTATAGCCATTGAAGGAATATCATCAAAGCTGGATTTTTTTAAAATAGTAAGTTTGGATAATTCTAGTCTCCTTTCCAAAATTAACCCCTCCACCTGTGCTCTGAATTACAATTCTTCCAGGAATCATTCTATTAGTTATTCAGTATGTCCCCTCTTCTGTTACTTTAACCTCCCAATTATTTTTTTTTTCTCAAGTACATAAAATGCCTCAGGGTCTCTCATTTTTAAAAATTCATAAAAAGAAATGTACTCCAGCAACCATACCTTCCCCCGATTATCTTTTTCTTCTTTTCACCACAGCAAAGATCCTTGAAATTGTTTAAGCTTGCTGATGACATCTCCACTAAATTCCACTGAAATAGCTTGTCCATAAGTCAGGAAAAGCCTGCTTATTAAATCCAATGTACACGTGTAAGTCCTTCCTTTTCTTAACTTCTCAGTGACACTTGACACCAGTATCCACTGTCTCCTTGGTTCAGCAAAAGCATTCTCTTGTTTTGCATTACATGGCAAACTCCATTTGAAAGCTCTGCTTCTTGTTCCCTTTCTCAATGTGTTGGTAATTTCCAGATTCCTTTTTCCCTCTTCTCCTTTCTCAATGTAGATCCGATGAACCTGGATGAATTCTTTATCTTCGCTGGCTCAACTATAACCTGTACCGTAATAACTCCTAAAACTACGCCACCTGTTCGCATCAATTCAAGGATCTCTTCATCTCTGATGGCAACCCTGATACCAAGCCATCACCACAAGCAGGTTCAGGTTGAGTTTCGTCTATTTTACATGATGTATTGAGACTTTACACTGCTTCTTTTCTATATATTGGCCTCAAGTAGCTCATAATCAGTCATTAATTCATAATTAAATTTAAGTAATTTAAGCATGGCCTTCTGAATGTTGTCTTGCTAAGCATCCCAGTTTGGACCAGCTGCCTCCTTTCTGTGCTTCCATAACTTAGTCATGTTATGTTGAAACTTCTTGTCATGGGTTGTACTGTGTTCCCCAAAAGTTATATTGAAGTCTTAACTCACAGTACCTTAGAATATAAGCCTATTAGGAAATAGGGCTATTGAAAATGTAATTAGTTAAGATAAACTCATACTGGAATAGGGTGGGCTACTAATCCAATATGGTATGTATTATTTCAAGAAGGGAAGAGACACACATGGAGGATGCCATGCGACAATGGAGGCAGAGATTAGAGTGATGCAGCTGCCAGCCATGACCTGTCAAGGATGGATGGCCACCTCTAGAAACTGGGAAGAGGCAGAAAGCATTCCAGCATTCTAACTAGTCTCAGAAAGAGCATGGCCTTGCTTGACAACTTGATCTCAGATGTCTAGTCTCAAGAACTTTGAGAGAATAAATGTGTCATGTCAAGTCACTCAGTGTGTGCTTCTTTGTCATGGCAGCGCTAGGAAACTAACACAGATGTTGGTACCAGGCAAAAGGGTGCTGGCATGTACTTAAAAATGTAGAAGTGGCTTTGGAATTAGGTAATGGGCAGAACATGAGCAGATTTTGAGGTTCTTTATGGAAAACGTATAGGTTGTCTTGAAAAGACTATTGCTAGAAATATGGACATTAAAGGTTCTTCTGCTGAGGACTTGTAAAAAAATTAAGAACATGTTATCAGACAGTGGAGGACATGGGGAAAAGGAAATTCCTGGTGCAAAGTGACAGAAAACTTTGTTGAATCGCGTTCTAGAATTTAGAGGAAAGTAGAACTTGTAAGTAATAAACTTGAATGCTTAGCTGAGGAGATCTTTAGGCAAAATATGGAAGGTGCAGGCTGGTCCCTTTTTGCTGCCAATAGTAGAATTTGATAGAAAGAGATAAATTGAGGGGTGAACTGTTAAGCAAAAGAAATGCAGCACTTTATGTTCTGGAAAATTCTCAGCCTATCCAAATAACGTGTTCTGGAGACAGAGTCAAGGATGTGGCTGGATAATTGTTTGATAAAAAGATTATGTATGTAACTCCCGGATTCAAATGAAGCAAATATCTCACCAGAAGCCCTGGACAGAGATGCGGTTATCAGGAATGATCTGCGAGGGACACCTCTTGTCTGATGACTTGGAGCATCATGTATAGTGCTGGAAACAAACAAGGCTTTTGAGAATTTTATACCATCATAAACTGTCAGCCTAGACTGAAAGGGACAGAGATCAGATAAAATTAAGAAAAAATGAATTCAAAGAAATAGCCATGGATGTAGAGGCATGGCCCAATGGAACCTTCTTGGGCCAAAGGAGTGGGAACTGATGCCATAGTAGGCCCAGAGGGCACATTATCGAGACACAGAGAACTATCCCTAGACTTGAAGTCCAATACAATTTTCCTTGCTGGGTTTCAGACTTGCCTGAGACTTGTGGCCTCCATTTATTTTTGCTAATTGCTCCCTTTCAAAATAAATTTTCTATCCTATACCTGTCTCACTATTGTACCTTGGAAGCAGATAACTTATTTGGATATCACACAGGTCAATAGACAGTGTGTTTTTCCCCAGAATGAACTATCCTCTGAATTTCATTTGTAACTATTTAAAATTATTCAGATGACAAAATTTAGGGATTTTTGAGTTGATGATATGTAGATGGGATTTTAGACTTAGAGTTGATTCTAGAGAGTTTATAATGTTTGGGAATGTTGGGTTGTGGTGAATATATTTTAATGATGATTTTTAAAGATACATGAAATTTTTCACAGAAATAGAAAAAAAAATCCTAAATTTTTTATGAAACCACCATAGCCCACAAATACCAAGACAATCTTGAGCAAGAAGAACAAAGCTAGACACATTACATATTCTGATTTCAAATTATATTATAATCAAGACAGTATGGTCCTAGCATAAAAAGAGAAAAATACCCCCAATGAAATGAAATAGAAAACCCAGAAATAATCCCAGCATATGTGGTTAACTAATCTTTAACAGGTATATGAAAAGGTGTTAACATCACTAATAATGAGATTAATGCAAATCAAAACCACAGTAAGATGTCATCTAAAACACATTGAATGACTGTGAGTGAAAAGTAAAAAGATAACAGTGTTGGCAAGAATGTGAAGAGAAGGGAACCCTTATACGTTGTTGATGGGGATGGAAATTGCTACAGTCATTAAAGAAAACAGTATGGAGTTTTCTTAAACAATTAAACATAGAACTACCATATGATCCAGCAATCCCACTTCTGAGTATTTGTCTGAAGAAAATGCGATCACTATCTTGAAGAGACATTTGCACACCCATGTTCGTTGCAGTATTATTCACAATACCCATGATATGGAACCAATCTGTCTGTCAAACAAATCGACAAAGAAAATGTGGTGTGTAAATATCAACCTCCCATATGACCCTGCAATCCCCCTACTGGGAATATACCCTGAAGAACTCAAATCACTCTATAAAAAAGATACCTGCACACGTATGTTTATCGCAGCATTGTTCACATTAGCAAGAACCTGGAAGCAACCATGCTGTCCACCAAAAAAGGACTGGATTAAAAAAAATGTGGTACATATACACGATGGAATACTACGCAGCCATAAAAAAGAACAAAATCACGAATTTCGCCGCAACCTGGATGGAACTAGAGTCTGTAATACTGAGTGACCTCTCACAGAAACAAAGATCTGAGTATCACATGTTCTCACTCATACAGTGGACCTTGAACATCTATCGTAATACTATAAGAAAAGGACTGGCAGTGGTGGGAAACTATGGGGGGAGGCAGGGAGGGGAAGGGAGGTGGGATTAACAGGAGTCAATATCTGTCTGGGGAAGGGGAGACACCCCCCATCAACAAGGGTGCCTGAACGAAACATATTTGTATACATAACCCTTAACTGTACCCCACAATATCAAAATAAAAAATATTGATTAAAAAAGAAAAAAACAAACAACCCCATTATAAAATGGGCAAAGGATATGAACAGACACTTCTCAAAGGAGGACATCCGAGCAGCCAACAGACACATGAAGAAGTGTTCAACCTCACTAATCATTAGGGAGATGCAAATCAAAACCACGCTGAGATACCACCTAACTCCAGTCAGAATGGCAATTATCAA
>CAUYQG010186681.1:0-15358 GCA_963574415.1 Tarsius wallacei
TAAATTACAAAATTAGCCGGGCATGGAAGCGCACGCCTGTATTTCCAGCTACTTGGAAGGCTGAGGCAGAAGGATCGCCGGAGCCCAGCAGGTCGAGGCTGCGGTGGCCGGAAGCGGCCACTGCACTCCAGTCTGGGCGACTGAGTGAGACTCCAACTCAACAACAAAAAAAAAAGGAATAAATTTAAGAAAAGATGTAATAAATTATGTGAGGAGGAGGGTACCATGGACCAAACACATACCATGATCTAATTCATACTTTTGCTCCATTATAGAAAATTTTCCATACCATAGCCAGACTCATGTTTTAAAAGTCCCGAGAGGGAGATCAGTTAGGTTCCTAACATGTGACATTTTTATGTGCTTCAGATAGCCAAATGATGCCATTACTTTAAATTACTTGCTTCGATAGTGGTTGCCCATCAGAATCTTTCACTTTATATGAAAGTTTTCATCCACGATGTGGCAGGAAAGATTAAGTTCCCATCCTTTCATTCAACATTTACTGAGTATCTTCTATGTGACAAAGACTATACCAAACACTGTGGGTGCCAAGGAGTTTTAGACAAAGTCCTCGACTTCAAGGAACTCCCAGTTATTCCATGGGAAGCCAAGAGATACTTATTAGGATTGAAAAATGTTAAGCCTTTTAGAAACTTTCCTCAACTAGAGTAGTGCTTCTCAAACTGTAATGTGCTTGCAAATCCTCTGGAGATATTGATGAAATGCAGATTCTGTTCCAATGAGTCTGAGATAGTACCTGAGACTCTGCATTTTTACCAAGCTCCCAGGTGATGCTGCAATTGAGGGATCATACTTTTGAGTAGCAAAACTCTCCCCCAACAGAGATATAATGCAAGCTACATGGGTAATTTTAGTATTTTTTCTAGTAGCCACATTTTTAAAAAGTAAAACTACTTTAATAATAAACTTTATTTAACCTAACACATTTGAAACATTACCATTTCAATGTGTGTTCATATGAACTGTGATTGAGACATTTTACATTTTTGAGCTAAGTCCTCAGAAGTCTGATGTGTATTTTATGCTTGCAGCATATCTCAATTTGGACTACCACATTTAATTGCTCAATAGCCTCATGTGGCTTTTGGCTACTGGATTGTACAGCACAGCCCTAGACATTCTGTCAACTTTCTAACTAAAACCCCTCACCATAATTACTAGTTAAAGTTTATTACATCCCAATGGAATAGAGTTGCGATATTGAGAAAATGAATTTTAAAAATAAAGCTTTTCCCTCAAAACAAAACATTCTGTTTCATTGCCTTCTTTCTCATGAAAAAAATCCAATTTTGAAATATTACAGACTCATATTTCTTTGCAAAGGGTAATCTTGCCTTCCTATTTTGTACTCTTCTGTCTCTGAACTATAAGAAAGTGGGCTCACATAATGGGTATAAATGAAAAGAAAATCAGCAAATCTATTCCTGGGCAATTTTCAGATAACCAAAAGGAAGTGGTGTAATCGAGGCTGCGATAACAACTTTAGTCTCTGCATAAATATGAGCAAATTCATCTGCATTTCCTCATCTGCATTAAACTGTACAGATTTTTCTGGAGATTTGTTATATGATAATATGCTGGAAATAAAAAATAATACATCTGTGCTATAATGATACATAATATATACAGTATAATAATGAAGTATTTGGATTGGGTTTGAGAAATTTACTACACACAGAAACGGCAGTCACTTGGGAGAAGTGTATAATCGCATCAGGAAAATTGCAGACAGATGCTGTGTACCCGCCCCCACCAGTCTTTCAGCTGATCTCAGTTAGGGATGTCTGCAACTGTGCCTCAGACCTGCCTGTTCATTTGTATCCCATGCTACATTTGTATCCTTTGCCCTAGATCTCCATAATGGAATCAACGGTGCCTGGATTAAAGCATTAATGGATTCCCTCAAGCTTTGGGAGTTCTCAGGAAACCTCCTGGCACCTAAGGGCCACTGAGCCTGGGGCCAGATAACTTCTGGCTGTTTCTGAATAAATGTCTTGTGAAAACATGGCCAAGGCTCAGGCAATCCCCTTCCAGAGCTCCTGGCCTGAGCACTGTCTTCACAGATCCCAGGCATCACAATAACCTCTAGAAACATGACCAAAGTGAGATGGAAAGGGAACCTTTTCATGGTCCATGAAGACTCACATAAGATATCCCTCCCTGTTATGCTTTATTTACATTTCAGGTTTAGACACATTTTAACGCACCAAAAAATTAAAGCCTTTAAAAAAGAGACAGCCGACTTCGTTCAGAAAACTTTAAAATAAATTCTAGTGAGTAATTCTGCTCTCAGGTCACACATAGTTTCTTGTCATACTCTTTCCCACATCATTTGCCTAAAAAGGTATCTGAGCAAGGAAAGCCTCCAAAACCCTTGAGGAAGCAGGCTCTGGGTTCCAGATAGAGTTTCCTTCAGAAGCTAAGTTTCTTCCCCTGAAGTGTTACAGAGGACTGCTGGGTCACTTTGGCTGCATGATGCTATTACATATTAGCAGAGAAGGGGAAAGAAAAGACGAGAAGGGTAAGGGAGGGAAATGTGAACTCACCTGCAATAGAGTGTTTTAAATAAGCAAATAGGATCATTATTTTTACAACCTGAAAGCCTGCTATCTGGTGTGTAACATCTTTCAGGAATCGTAGGCTTCCCCAAACCATTTCCAGTTCCAGCTATTTAAGACAGCTGACATCTAGACAGCAGAAAAACCACCAAGTGAGAACACACGATGAATAAATTACAGTCCTGAGTCATAAGAACCAATAAAGTAGGAGGAGAAAGTGTAAGAGTCTGAAGCCCAAAAACAGATGTCACCACCTGACACCGGAGCACAACCATTTAAAACTGAAACCATGCCAGGAAATTTCAATAGCTGTGTTACTTGCTTTGAGATGTGGAAATTTTTACTCTCCAAAGGGTTGGCATAGTACAGGTTGTTTTGGGAAATCTGGAGGTGTTCAAGGAATGGGGGAAAGTCAGCAATAGGAAAGTAATCTTGCTGCTTGGTTACTCCACAAACAGAATTAAGAGCTGTTACGGGCATATGTTATTTTAAATGGAGCTATTATATTTTAAAATTAAGGCTGAGCTGCTGGTTTACAGTAAGACATGGAAGAAGGGAGGGGGAAAGGAATAACAGAAAAAAGAAAGGGAATGGATTATTATTATTATTGTTGCTGCTGTTCCACTCAAAATGACTACAGTGGTGGCCTGCCAGTTCTCCACTTACATAACCTGACAAGGGTATTTCAGATTCCCAGTTGCTTGGCAACCTGCCTTTTATGTTTAAGCCATTTAAATGCATTCACCTTTTGAATTAGGTATATTCACAGATGACTGGGCAACAAGAAAGAGCCCCTGGCAGGCCCAGAGCTCCCAGGAAGTGTAGAATCAACAGAGTGTGTGGGGAGTGGGTCTGGTCAGAGAGCCTGACAGAAAATATTATACATTTAGGCCTGAAAATGGGAAATTGAGATCAGCATACAAAGTCTTTTGCTGCTTCCAAATGAGCTCCTACCCAGATCAAAGACTTGTTTCTGGTCCCCTCTTTTCAATGTTTCCTTCTGTCCTAAAACCTTCCTGTAGGTCTTTGTGGCATGGGCCACAGCAGCAGCCAGAGATGACTGCCTAGAGGTGTGTCCCCCGGCCCAGGGGTGGGGCCTGCTGCTGCCCAGTGGGGCCTGGCATGGGAAAGATACCCTGAACCACCATGCTTCTAGTCAACTCATCTGGAATTGAGGGTCTCACCAGACATCCACATCACAGAGGAACCCCACATCCAGAGAGTTACCAAGTTCTGCCACTTCTACCTACTAAATCCTTTTCGGATACTTTTCATCCTCTCTATTCTTGTTCCTTCAAAATATTCAGTAGCTCCTTATTGTGCTCAAGATAGAATTAAGACTTCTTATTGAGGCACAAGGCCCTTCATGATCTGCCTTCTTGATGGAGAGATGATCACCCTATGCCATAGCCCCCACTGGCATTCCACCCTTATCCAATATGCTCTGTTCTGTTCCTTCTCTTTACACAGGCCCTTCTACTGCAGGAGTGCTCTCTTATAACCTCTCTTCTAGACCAGTTCCCTTGGATTTCAAGTTCAGCTCAAGTTTTACCCAGTCCAGAATGGCCACCCTTCCAACCTCCTTCCAAGGCTGAATTAAGTAATCCCAAGCCTGTGCTCTTATGCCATCTGGCATATATTTACACCTTCAGTCCACCCTGCCTTGTACTTCTAGATTTTTTCTTAATCTATCTCTAGCTGGACCAAGCCTCAAGGCAGAGGGGACACAGAGTCCTATATAAGTTCCCAGTCACAGTGTCTGAAGCCATACACTTTCTAAGATTTAAAATAGTACTTGAGACCTGGGAAAAAAATGTATTGACTCCTAAATATGAAAAAAAAAACTAATACATTGAAATAGATGTTTAATTGTCCAAAAAATAGAATATTATGTTAACGTCATTAATTGTTAAATTTAGTATTCATAAAAATGTCATTGCCTTTGAAAGCAATTTGTATGTGAGATTTCCACACTTCACAAGAATTCCCAATTACAGACAATGATGGCAAAAGAGTCACTCTTAAATTACATATCACCCATAGCCAAAAATTGTAAAAGCAAACATGCAATTATTCAAATCTGATGATTAAAAAGATAATGTGGAATGCAATTGCATTTTACTATGTAAAATATGACATATGGTGAGGCCTCTAATCCTTAAAGTATCTCAGCTCTAAAAAGATTTTAAAAATGACCTTGCATATATGTGTTTAACTCAGTTTGGTTTCCCCAGGAATCATGAACAAGCAGAGTGTCTGGTACACACACATATACCTTATAAATAATGTGGATCAGAAGAGCAATGATTTGTGAGAGGAATGTCATCCTGAGAATCAAACAGGCATTAAAAAGGAAAAATGTTAAAGTTCTACTGCACTGCTACTAAGAGACATAGTTCCATAGTGGATTCACATGGGGATGAGTAGCCTTAAAAGGACACAGTTTGAAAGTTGGAGCCTAATAAAATAGACTTCTAATTCATGCATGCACATGGATGACCTTGTAAATGAAGGGGAAGTCAATGAAATGCTTTTTTTTTTTTTGTCTTTCAGAGACAAAGACAGACAACACCAAAGAAACAGAGAGACAGATGAAGAGGCAAGAGGCAGGAAAAGAGGGAGGGAGGAGACAGGAGAGAAGGAGAGAGGAAGGAAGAGAGGAAGGGAAGAAGGAAGAGAGGAAGAGAGGGAGGAGGAGTGAGGAGAAGAAAAGGGAAAAGACTGTATGCCCAAAGTATCTATCTGGGAGCCTAAAGTGTTATATCATGTGAGAAGTTTGGGGCTTCAGTGTTTCCTAAGCAGTATACAGATTTAAAAGTCCCCAGGAAGTCATTTAATACAAACTGAGTGTCACATCACTAGTGTCTTGGTGTAAAACAATCCCCTAAGCCATGCCAAGGGATTGTGCCAGAGGTGGCCCTTACAGAGTTCATGTAAATGGATATTTTATAAATCAAGTCATTTAAATTTACTTTGAGAGCTCTCAATTTTGAAGCACCCTGCTATGAATCTTTTTGAAAAGTTAGAATTCTCACAGTTGTTTTTGAAGCGAGACACAGCTACGTGGGTAAGATTGGATTGCTCTGCTGCAAACCACTTGAAGCAGCTCTGAAACTGTGGAGGAGGACAAAAAAGTTGTGTTCCATGCAGGATGTCCTGTGTCAGCGAGGTGTCTGGTCTCAGACTTGGGTTCGAGTCATAGTTCTGCATGCTCTCCAGAACTAGTCATCACAGCATACACTGAGCTTCAGGGCCTTATTTGCAAAACTGGGGAAAATAATGGTCTCTGTCTCATTGGATCGTTGTCAGAATCAAATATGATAATGCATGTAAAGCATTTTGCAAAGTATATGGCACACATTAATTACTCAATAAATGTAATTAATTAAGTTGTATAATTACTGGCATTATTATTAGGGAGAATTATATTATTATCATTATTCGGACTATAGTAAATCAAACAAATGAATGAATAAATGAATAAATTACTGGAGTGGCCACATCTAGTTTGAATGAGAAACATCCAAATTTGACCTTAAAAAGTTTTCTCTGAAACACAAAAATAGAGAAAGAGGGGACTAGAGAAGAGTGGGTATTGTATTAAATGTACATGATAATATTATATTCTACTCCACATGGGTAAGGCAGTATCCTTAATGATTAAGAACAAGGGTTTTCAGGCCATCAAATAGACTGAGATCTAAACAACGGTGACCAATCCTCCTGATTTGTCCAGGAATGTCTGAGTGTTAGCACTGAAAGTTCATGTCCAGGAAGAACCCTCCTTCCTGGAAAAAACCGATACAGCTGGTCACCAAAATAGGAAGTGCTCAGTAATGATTAACTATCTGTAAGCCCCTGTGGATGGAGTCAGCATTTCTCTCAAAACAGCCCAGCTGAAAGCCCCAGCTACTCAGTGCTTATGTGTAACACAGCACTGAATTATAGGAGTTGGCAGGGTGAGGGTGATTGTATTTCCTCCATTCTGGAGAGGCAAAGGGGTCTCTAGGAGACTGCCCCTCTGGAGACAGAACCCCCCCCCCCCCCCCAAAAAAAAGAGGCAGGAGGAGGAGGCTGATGGGAAGGGAAAGAATTTCCACTGACACAGAAATATCTTCTGTGGTAATCAGCATTGACAGGAAAAGGAAATACGGGGAATTTATGTGACAGTTTAATAGGGTTTTATGAAATATGATATTATTTTAAAGTTTGCCTGAGTGAGGCAGACAGCACATTAAGGTGACTTCAGCTCTAAAAAGATAATGGTACTATATTTTAAACTCTGAAATTTTCCCCACTGTTTCTTTGTGGTATTATGCAGAGAGTTATATATTTGTATAATACATACACATGTACACACTGTGGTGTGACCTCCATTTAGATGCAGAGTCAGTTCATAGGCAAAGTGTGAAGCCCTGGTTTCTAATGGCTGGATATTATACCAGAGCTTAAAATTCCCACCCAGAAATAACAATTTATTTTTCATACCATTGTTATATTTTTTTATGGTTTATATTCTATCACTGGAGATACATCTCACGAGTGTGAGTTTTTCTTCCAGACAATCATACAAATCGTATCTGCCAGCGTATCTCTGGAGAATAAGGATGGAAGACTCAAAGTTGACCCCCAAATCACCATGTCCTGGCATCCCCGGTGTAGGGAGGAGGAGATGAGGATGTCTGGTTCCCTGGACCTAGTGAGCATGGCAACCCCCTACTGGACAAGAGCGGTACTAGCCCACTCCTCATGGTGATTTAGAGCTAGCTTAGTAAGATTAACATGCCGGGAACCAGTTACTCTGAGATGTCACTTACATAAAATAAGCTTGTAAATTGTAATATAAAACAATGTAATGAGAAAAACCTTTGGGACATTATAAGAAATAATGAAAATGGAGAGTTGGAAAAGTGGGACCTGTCAGCACTGACCAGGAGAAATTGTGCTGTCGTTTTAGGAGTCTGGTACAGTTATTTAGACCCAAACTGCTGCTAGAGTGGGGAAGACCAGTCCATCAGGCTGTGATAATAACCATATCTTCAACACTAGGCTCCGTTTGCTCTGATTTTGTGTTGGATAGGCTGCCTTCTGTGATATATTTTGGTGTCCTAAGTGGATTGCCTCAATAGAACTGGGATACCGTGTGTGGGTAAACTCTTCTGGTTCTCAGTAAAGGTCTGCACATGTGTGAGTATTTAATTATAAATTAATAAATTTGATTGTGATTTTAAAAATCCATCTCTTGTGGCTTTGGCCCACATAATCCAATCCACCTGGATGAATGGATAAAATCAAGTTTCTAGGCTGCAAAATAAAGGCTGGGGCTGGATCTATGGTGGTTCTGCCCCAACAGACCCAGCCAAAAAAAACTCAGCATAATCCTTACCCATAAGGACCAGGCCCACTCTGTCTGGATTTTCCATACAGAGAAGGTCACAAATTAATATAGTCTGGCTCTGCATAGTCCCTGTAATCTGCTTCTGCCCTGTGGCATCATTCACTGGATGATTTCAGAAAAGCAAAACTTAAGAGTTAATAACTGTACAGTGTAGAATCAACTTTACCCAAAAAGATGTCTGGCCCTTTCCCTTGGCTACATATTGGAGAGCTTCAGACCCCTAGAATGTCCTGCCTGATCAGATCATATTTACCTGGATATTTTGGCCACTGGACTGTCTAACAATG
This sequence comes from Tarsius wallacei, assembly GCA_963574415.1. Lineage (NCBI taxonomy): Eukaryota > Metazoa > Chordata > Mammalia > Primates > Tarsiidae > Tarsius > Tarsius wallacei. The sequence goes on from CAUYQG010186681.1 coordinate 8,268, forward strand.
TGACTCAAGGTGAAAGCTTGGGCCATAGTTCATTAGTTCTAATTTCTGAAAAAACTGGAAACAAAAGGCATTAGTTCAATCTCTGCAAGGAGCTGGAGACCTTGAAGCAGTTGAGCCTCAATAAAAAAAACTCTAGACACCCAGAGTTGAATAAGCTTCTCTGGTTGACAACACTTTGTGCCTGCTGTCACACAGCATGGCAGGGCAGAGATAACGCTAACCAGGATTTCACAGGGAGAAAATGAGCAGATATCCACATTTCAACCCCTCTTGGACTCTGCCCTATGCATCTCTTTCTTTGCCTGGTTCTAATGTGTATCCTTTCTTTGTGATAAGTTATCACTGATTGTAGTAACTTTCAGTGAATTTTGTAGTCCTTCAGCAAATTATTTTACCTGAGAATGATTTTTGGAAAGCTCTCAAACTTGCAGTTGGTGTCAAAGTGGGAGCAGTCTTATGGGAGCTGTTCCTTCAGACTTTAAAGTTTGGCTAATTCTAGGTAAAAAATTTTCCTAGCACTGACCCTCTTCTTGTCCAACTGATAATCCTTCCTGGTTCTGACATTAGCAACACCTTTATGACAAGATTCTGACATCCTTCTCTTTTGTCCCATTAAGTGCTTGACTTAAGCATCCAGGCTTGAAACACATACCATATCCTCAAATAAAATCTTGGCACCTCTGTAGCATAATTTTACTCTCTATCTGCTCACATAGTCATGAGCCACCTTAGATAAATGCTCAGATTAAACTTGATGCAGGATCTACCAACTTGTGCAGAGCAGTGCAGCCACCTGGCTTACCCAGATTCTGAGAATGTGAATGAGTCAAATATGACTCCATTCTGTTCCCAGTATGAGCCCTTCCTTGACATTTGCCAGGGCCCAAAGAAGTGCATGTCCTTACGGTATTCTTCCACTTCTCCATTATGCATGGTCCCCACACTTTGGTCATCTACACTTTCCTGCAACTCACTAAAACATAAAGTAACGGAACACAGAAGAAACAGAAGTTCTAAATACAAAATGTTAGGGTCAACTCAGGGCTACACAAAATACTGTGTTTCTTCACTGTACAGTGACATGTATATCCACGTTAATGTGGTTAGCACATGCTGAGCACTTTCTTTGCATGTGTAGGGCACTGGAGATGGATTAGTGAAAAGGACAACATAAAATGAGAATAATAGAGTTTGGGGAGTTCAAAATGATGCTACAAATCAAGATCATAAGTTCTGCACCCAAGGCAAATCCATGACAAATATGATCTCACCAGGAGTCAGACAGGCTGCCTTAAGTTTGTCCAAAAAACAAGAACAAGGGTTGATCCCAAGTAGCTGAATAGGGAGAAGGTGTAGCAGATTCCATGAAGGGAAGTCAAGAATCAGCAGCTTTGGGACCAGATAACAAATTAAGGAGCATTTACTGTGTGCCCATCATTACTAAGCTCTCTGGTTGTTTTAACACAAATTATCCTCAAGTCAGCTCATAATAAATGTGCTACTGTAGGCACCATTCCACAGATCAAAAAACTGAGGCTCAAAATATTTAAGTAACTGGCCCAAGGTAATATAGAAAGCAAATTGTAAAGGCTGGATTCCAGCTGGACAGTCTGGCTCCTGAGTGCCATATCCTTAATGAAGCCGTGCTACATTTTCAAAGAGGTAGTTTCATGAAAGGGACCCATGGAACAAGTTGAGAACTTAAAGGAGCATCAAAAACTCCAAGGGTCACATTTTTGTTGGACAGATGCAGGAGGCATATGTGTGACTGATACTCTTGAACTCACAGGTTTAAGACAGACAACCCAATCCACAGACTGTTCTCTAACTCTAATCACTGCTGTCATGGCCAGAGGGATTGGGACAGAAAAGTGGATAAATCAGAATGATCCATCACTACCAGTGTATAAACAAGACAAGTCACATGCCCTGAAGAAGGTACTGCCTGGCTCTCATCATCTCCTTCATATGGTCTTCCTATTATTTTTATGATATTTAGATAAATATAAGCATTAAAGTTAAAATGCAGGCCTCTAGGGCATCCATAAAAATGTATCCATAAAACATAAAATTATACTTATCTTCATAGGCTCTGTAATAAATCCAAAGACACTTCCTTACCAACATACAAATCTTATTTCACCCAAAATATCAATTGATATCTGTAAGTATTTACATGCTTAATTGGAGAGGCATTCAGATTAGAAGCTATAAGAGTTGAGTTATACTTCTGACTTGGTTTCTATCAACCACTACAAGGACTTTCACCAAATCAAGTAAATACTCTGAGCTTGAGTTTCCATCCAAATCTGCAACCAAGTCAGGGTTGTGTAGGAAACCAGTAGGTATTTCTCCCCTGCTAACCTTGGTGTGAGTCAAGTTCCATTCCTACAGCTCATGCCACAGGGCTTTGCCTAGGACAGGAGTAAGTTAATTATCAGCTATTAACAGCTACCATATAGCAATCCCCCCCATACCCCTCCCATAGTAAGCACTTTATACACAAATTTCACTTAATTCTCACCATAACAAAGCAAAGGAGTTTTATTGGTTCCACTTTGAGTAAAACAAATGGTTGGCAGATGTTAAAATGTTCCTTTAATCACACAAGAATTTGAACCCAGACATGAAATGAGACTTAACTAGTCTTTTCAATATGCTGTGCATTGCCTACAGTTTTTTCCATTACATTTGTCTTTGTTCAAGGGCTCTTGACCTTGATATGCTCAGAATCTCTACCTGGATCTTCAATTTTCTTTCCTGGTCTTCTGGCCTGAATTTTCATTCTGGATCCTGCTCTCCCTGGACTCCTGCCTGATGTCTACCTACCTGCCAAGTGTCCCTTATTTTTCTCAGATCTGCTAAAAGTCTTAGATTGGATCTCTGACATACAGTATTTTGCAACACTCCTATCCAATACAGTTAAGCCACTGGCCATGGACATTCAGAGCAAGCCTACTACCAACCCCACCCTCTACCTCATGCTAGGCCATTTCTGTTCTGTCCCTGCTCATGCCTCAATATGTCAAGGTGATTTCTCTGCCCATGGGAGCAGAGCTTCTAAATGTTGGAAGGATGCCAAGACTTCATTGGAAGAAAGTAATTAATCACATTATAAAAGGCATACACTCTTAAAGTAAATTACACATAAAAACTTAGCCCAGAGAATTGCAAGCAGATTATCACCAACCTTTTCCTAAGGATGTGTTGATTAAACCACAATGAGTTAATTAGGTGAGGGTCGATGGAGGTATATTTATAAAGGTAATAATCCATTAGACTGCATGCTATTTGAAAGGGTTGTGGGACCAGTTTCAAACATTCATATTGCTTTGAACATTTACTTACATGCCAGAAACTCTAAACAAATAAAAAGAAAGAAGAAAGAAAAGAAAAGAAGATAAGGAGGGGTAGAAGAGTTAGATCTTCTGCCTAGCGCTTTAACAAAAATTTACTATTTGGGGATTTAAATTCTGCCCTCAGCACTCAGGAGCAGCTGGATTCCCTAGTCTGCAGAGGCTACAAGGGCTGGAGGGACCTCTCTTTCACTACCTTGATGCCTTTTGCTCAGAAACCTGTGAGGCCTAGCCCTTGGCCTTTTAATTTCTTCAAAGAAGCCTTTGCAGCATATAGAATCTAGCCAGCCAGTCTGGGGCCATGCTGAGAAAGAGTAGTCTCCCCTTTAGAGACACTTTCTCAGACATTGATCCCAGCTGACAATGCAGAGGTATCCAGGAAAACTGCAGTCATAGGAGAAAGAACCCTAAGTCTGGATTCCAAACCTGGATGAACTATATAAGCACATATTAGCATTTATGCAAGCATGTGTGTATGTGTGAATAGGAACAAATGCATAGAGGATAAACAAGAGGGAAAATGCCAGGCTCGGTGGCTCAGCCTGTAATCCTGTACCTTGGGAGGCTGAGTTGAGTGGATTGCCTGAGCCCGCGGGTTCGAGACCCGCCTGGGCAACTTGGTGAGACCTCATCTCTACAATAAATCAAAAAATTAGCTGGGTGTGGTAGCGCGCGCCTGTAGTTCCAACTACTTGGAAGGCTGAGGCCACTGCACTCCAGTCTGGGCGATGGAGTGAGCCTCCAACTAAAAAAAAAAAAAAAAAACAAGAGGGAAAAGAAGTCAGACAAAGAGACATTCAAAGAAAGAAAAGATACTGAGAGAGAAAAAGATGGATAGAAGAGGGAGGGGGGAGGAAAGGAGGGAAAGAAGAAAAGACATCTACATTTGACCTTATGTTACAGTTGAGGCCAAGAAAGAAGGTGCTACTCTTGACTGAATTGGAACATTCTCATTCTAGACCCTGGAAAAGCACAATATTGCAGTCTGCAAATAATTCACATTCACATAGTGCCCAGGCACATCACTGAAGGTGAGAATCTGTCTCATCAGCCATCTCTGCTCCATCCCAGGCCACATTAGACCGGGATGAAAGGCTCATCAGTAGAAAATCCTAGCAGCTATGGCTCTACTAGCATAGCACCTTTCCAGGAAATGCTGGGGGGTGGGGTGGAGGGCAGAGGAACATAATGTCTGAGGGGTGCTTGGAAACCCTCCCCTGCATGCAAGTGGCCACTGCCAGGGGTGTAGGCAGGTGTCACTCTGCCAAAGGGACAGCAAGACCCTTTCTCCTCCTACCAACAAGCAAACCTGCTCCGCTACTTTACCACACTCAACCCAGGTTGTGCTGAAACAGATTATGGTGAGGCCTAGGAGGGGAGGAAGGGGCAGCATGCATCGCTTTAGCCTCTTCTTTCACCACACCACCTCCTTTGTGTGTCCCCCACCTGCATGGAAAACTTTTCTATTAGGAGACATTTTGTACTTCTGCACACCATTAGAACCTGGGACACACACTGCGAAATGGTATTGACCCCCAAACCTCAGGTTTTTGGTCATGGGGGGATGTGGGAGTCAACACATAAATGATTATGATGTATTGCAATGTGGATTGTAAAACTTTATGTATATGTGTGTATATTATATATATCATATATATGCAATGTGGTAAAATTATATATGTATACATATATAAAAATATATAATATGTATAAAATGTATGCAGAGGACAGACTGTGAGTAAGATTTTGAGGGTAGAGGCAAAGACTTTTCAGGTGAAGACTCCTTGTACAAAGTCATGCAGTCTGGTGTTTGACTCCATCACTTCCTTGAAAGTGACCTCCATTTGTTTTTATTCTGGTGGGCTCCTTTCAAACCTTATTTTTCTTTGCCTACTACCTGCATGGGGCACGCCTGACTTCTTTTTAAAACACTCTTCTCTAGGTTTGTACACACCTACGCACCTCTTTCCCCCTCCTACCTCTTCAGCTAGTCCCTCCTCCAAATCCCTACCACATCATAATGCCACTCCTCTGCTCTTGAACCCAGACTTCCTTTGCTCACAAAGTCAATGTCTAAAGGATCTCAAACAATTTCCAGACTTTATTATCTGAATGCTGATGATTCCCAAGATCAGATCTTCAGACTTGACCTCTGCTTTGAACTCCACAACCATAGACCCAACAGCCTTCACATGCAGAGGGACAATGTGTAGGTGCCCTCTGTGATCACTTTAGTACTCAAGTCTGTGAATACTTACTGTACACCTACTATATACAAGTCTCTTACATGGCACAAGGGATATAAAGATCTGTTTTCTCAAAGATTTTACCCCTAGTGGAAAGAGGAGAGAGGATTAAGTATGGTCACAGATAACAGTACGCTGAGAAAGACAGGGATGTGCTGTGAAAACAGAGGAGTAGAGGCAAAGGAGTATATACCAGGTCAGGTATATATCAGAGAGAGTATTCTGGGCAGGTATTGCTTATCCAGGCATTAAAGAATAGGAATAGTGGGACAATGAAGGGGAGTCTGAGAAATGGAACATTCATGAGGCTTACCCGGTAGCTAGAGAAGGGAATCCCTACTCCAAGCCACATGGCAGTGTTACCCAGGGTTTCCAACACTAGCTTAATGGGAAGAAAAACTGTTCTAATTGCCAATTTAGCTGCGCCCCATGTGCTTTGATATGTAGTGTTTTTGTTTTGGCTTAGTTCAAGACATTTTGAAATTCTAGGGTGATTTCTTAATGGGGAATTAAATTTCTAAATATTTTTATGACTGATATGGAAATCAATTGCTCTCTGCTCATGAAACCTATGACTGATTTTTTTAATGCCTGATAATTCTTCTTTTGTGATCTAGAATATGAACGGATTTTGTAAATCTATTTGTTGGATGTGAAACTCTATATATATCAATGAGACATATTTATTTAAATCATCCACTATATGGATTTGTAATTTGATCTGATTTTGCTCTGTGGGCAGAGATTTGGTAGAACATACAGCTATGTTTTGTTCCTGTTTTTTTAATGTAGTGGCTTTCTTTATCCCTATTAATAGGTTCCCATACATTCTCTCTCGTTTAATATTAATATTACTGCACAAACTTGCTTGGGTTTATATTTGCAGACTTTTTCAGCGGGTCATAATAAGTATGTCTCTTTTAGCAGAGATGAGGATAGATTTCATTTTTATAAATCTGATTGTTTCAGTCAAAAATAATTTACTTTAACTCAGTTATATTTATTGGTATCACTAGTATACAAACACATTCACTTCAACCAACTCACTTGTACTTATCAATCTTTTATTTTGTTCCATTTTTCCCCTAATTTCCAGTCTATGCTTAAGTTGATGGAGTTTAATATATTCTGCTCTTTTTTTTCTCTACCAGTTTCAAAATTATTGATTTTTATATCTGGATTTTAATGGTTATCTTTAGACTATAACTCTTCTGGACACAATTTAAATTTCTTTACAATGTATTCCCTCCCCCCCCCAAACATGACAGGAGTTCTAGCATATTTTAAGTACACATTAAACTCAGTCTTCCATATTAGCATTGCTGTCTAGGGTGTATTTTATCAAATTAAACAATAAATTGATTTTTGTGGCCAGTTTTTTGGTAGTTTCTTATAAAATGCATTAATTCCTATGATCATCATCGTTTCTTTTTTTTTTTTTTTTTTGAGTTGGAGTCTCACTCTGTCGCCCAGACTGGAGTGCAGTGGC
>CAUYQG010186686.1:0-15554 GCA_963574415.1 Tarsius wallacei
CCAGCTACTTGGGATGCTGAAGTTAAATAATCACCTGAGCCCAGGAGCTTCAGGTTGCCTGAACCAGGATCTTTGTGATCATTGTGATCATACCACTGCACTCCAGCCTTGGTAAGAGTGAAACCCCCCAACTCAAAAAAAAAAAAAAAAAGAAAAATAAGACAGCAAGTCTCAACAGAAAAATGCATGTAGTTGTTGACAAGAAAATAACAATGAAAGTCTAGTGGCTGCTTACTCCTCAGATCGGGTAGGCACCATGCTGACCATGCTCTGAACACGCTCCAGGCAAGGAGGGGACTGAGCCAAGCTCCCAGGCACTGTGGGCCGGGCTCAGCCATTGCCTGCCAGCTGGGGAGCAGCATTGTCACTGGAGCCGTGGGCCGCCAGGGAGTGGAGAGACTGGCTGGAGGCCAGATCTACAAGACAACAGCAGGGTCTGGTGGAGCCAGCCTAGAGAAGGTGTTCACAGAAGGAGAGAGCAAGGGGGAGCAGGAGGAGAGAGAGAAGCAAAAACCCACCCTCTCCAAGGAGCTCTGCAATCCCAAATTCCAAACCAAGTGGAGAGTCTGAGGCTAACAAATCCAGAAGGCAAGCTTGTTAAAATAAAGTTGAGGGTGTTCGCTGGTCAAATGGACTCTCTTCTTACACTCCATCCTTGTGTAAAATCTGGTACCATTGCAATATGCTTTGTATGTTCTTTCTAGCATTTAACATTTTATCCACGTTTACTTTTTCTGGAGATTCTTTCTCTATTCGGTTCTGAAGGAGAGTAATGTGTTTTGTTCAGAGCCATTTCTGCAACAGAGCCTGCTTCCCTTGCCTCTCCCTCCCCTGAATTAGCACTGCCCTCAATGAGTCCCACTCCTCTCCGGTCTTGGAGGCTAAGAGAAACCAATAATTCTTTGTTTTCCTCATTTTTAAGTAACTTCCAAAGAAAGGATGCAGGAGTGACTGCATTTTTGAACCTTCTGCATGCCTGAAAATGCTTCAGTGGAAATGCTTCAATCAATACCTGGTTGATTGCTTGGGAACAGAGTTCTAGGTTTAACCTTGTTTCGAATCTAAAATTACTTGGGGGTATTCTGATGCTTATTTGGTTTGCATTCTGTTACTGACAAAGTCGCTTAGCCCCAGAGATGGGGTTCTTTCTTGTTTAGTGTTGTGAAGCCAATATATGCAACCAAAAGTGGGGGGGTCAAGCGGTACAGTCTTTAATTCTATGGCCAAAGAATGGGGAAGTGGGAACATGGTTTGCAAATCAACTTCTCATTGAGTGGGAGGTGAGGGGGTTAAAATATAGGGTTTCTTTAAATAAAGGGGTTGAACATGAAAAGCAAGGGAAGGAATGTTCATGCCTTTGCTGGGAATAGTTGTCTTTACTTCATGGGTCACAGGGCTCCAATCGAAAAGGCACCATCCTGGCCGAGGCGAGTGGATTGCCTGAGCCCATGGGTTCGAGACCAACCTGGGCAACTTGGTGAGACCTCGTCTCTACGATAAATCAGAAATTAGCCAGGCATGTAGCGCGCGTCAGTAGTTCCGGCTACTTGGAAGGCTGAGGCGGAAGGATCACTGGAGCCCAGCAGGTTGATGCTGGGGTGGCAGTGAGTGTGCCACTGCACTACAGCCTGGGCAACAGAGTGAGCCTCCAACCCAAAAAGATAAAAAGAAGAAAAAGAAAGAAAAAAAAGAAAGATACCATACTGACCACCTTCTGAACACGCTCTGGGCAAGGAGGGACTGAGCCAAACTCCCAGGCACTGTGGGCCGGGCTCAGTCAACTGGGGAACAGCATTGTCACCAGAGCCGGGCATGAGTGGAGATTTCCCAGAATTCAGACCATGCCCATTTTCTCTCCTTTTTTGGTCTCATGTGTCTTGTCATGGCTGCTGAAGGGTGTGCCATTTAGTATGGGAAGCATATTATAACAAAGCTAGAGGTTCCTCAGTAGTCAAGTGAGCTGCCATCTTGGATCCTATCGATTTTAGCTGGTCTTGTCAAGAGGGGAACTTCTGTCCACAGGCCTCTCTGACTCTTGAAGATAAGCAGGGTTAGGCTGGGGTAGAAATTCAGCTATGTCATGTAGGCATTACACTGAGTAAAAAATCCTATGCTGGCAATCTGCTTTTTTCTATGGAAACTCCCAGAATCTTATTTTTATCCTTGCTATTCTCAAGTTCCATTAAAAATGTCTGAATAATCAGGTTGATTTCAATAGGTGTGGGTGCCAGACAGCAGGCAGGTTTCTTGGAGGGATCACCTGTGGGAGCCCAGGAGGAGCAGGGCTAATCTGGTGACAGAACCCACTCTGGAAGCCCTGGTGCTCCCCAGGGAGGAAGGCCCAGTCCTTCAAGGAAGAGCCTGCAGGCTTTTTGCAATGGGCTAAATGTCTTGCATAGTCACAGGTGCCTCTCTTCACGCAAGTGTGGGGAGTCGCTGGGAGCTCCACTTGCACCACACGCAGATCTCGAGTTAATCCCACTCCTGGCCTCCACTACTTCCACCGACCCTGAGCTCAGACACCCTGCACTGACTGCTTGGATGGGGTTCCATGCTACAACTTCCTTGGCTCTGGCTATCCTACATGGGTCTATGTGTCTTAAGTCGGCCATAACCTTGGAGACACCTCTCCTCTCTTCTTTGCTGCAGTGGGTTTATTCTTTTTTGTGCTCCTACAGGGCCATTCATGGGGTTTCAGGGAGGGTGAAAGCAATGCAGTATTAACTTTTCAGTTATTGCTGGAAGTATAGGTAAATAAAAGGCCTCTAATTTACATTTCTTTGCTTATTAGTGAAATTTAATTTTTATCACATACTCACTGGTCATTTGAATTTCCTTTGGGACTTGACTCTCTCTACGTCCTTTGACAACTTAAATATTTGGGTCTTAATATTGTTCTTAATAATTTGTATAAGCTCCATAAATATAAAAAAGTTGTCTACCTCTGTCATAATGTTTGCTGCGAATTTTTTCACAATGTAACTTAAGAATTATGGACTCTGAAGAAGGGTAAAGCCAATATGCTCTTAATATTCACTGCCTTTGCATTGTAACTAGGATCACAGAGCCATTCATATGTCCTCTTGAATTCTACCCAAACTACTTGAGCACATCATTTTGAAAGCCTCACTCCACCTCTTTCTGATTCAGCTGAGCAATAAAGAAACCAGATTAAATGTGGGTAGTCTGCATTGCCCAGAGAGAATATCATGTGCTCCCTTTAATTACTTGTTACTTAACAACTTGATCTATTTATGTTTATAGGAATCAGGTGGTGCCAATCTGGTTCATGAAAAAGCCACTTGATGGAGTTCCATGTAATTGCACATGGGCTAATTACATAAATCGGCTATTTGTGTTCCAAATTGAGCTTTGAAAGCTGCTTGAACTCCTTCAATTGTTCCCCACAAGCAAATAGAATTATACCCAGAAAGCCATATTGCCTAAACTGTCTGAGGGGTTGCCACATCATTACAGCCTGGCTTTCTGCCCTAAGAGTCCATGCCTGAGCCTGAACAGCCTGGCTCTGTCAAGGTGGATGCAGAGTCACGGGGTAGATTAAATGAGATGGTCCATGTATTCACCTGTTAGGGCTGCCAAAACAAAGCACCACAGACTGGGTAGCTTAAACATTAGAAACTTATTCTCTCATAGTTCTGGAGGCTGGAAGTTGGAGATCAAGGTATTCCAGGGTTGATTCCTTCTGATGTCTCTATCCTTGGATTGTGGATGGCCATCTTCGCACTATGTCTTCACGCTGTCTTCCCTTGGTGCATGTCTGTATCCTAATTTCCTGTATTAGGGCCCACCATAATGATCTGATTTTACCTTAATTACCCCTTTAAAGACCATATCTTCAAATACAGTCACATTCTTAGAGCTTATGGATTAAGGCTTCAACATACGAATTCTGGGGGTACACAATTCAGCCCATAACAGCCTGAGGAAATGCTTAATGGAATTTGGCATGCAGTATGTGTACCATAAATGTCTGCAAATATTTCAGGTAGTCTCTCTAGAGGATGATGTGAAAAACACAAAGAAATTATCAAGGTCCCTCTCTCAAGAAGAATTAGCACGCCACAACCCATGGACAATGGTTGTTGTTGGTGGTTTACTCACTGCTGAGAACCCACGCCTGTGGCATTTGGAGAGATGATTTCTCCCACGTAATGCTTGGCATAAATATTTGCTTTTTAATAGTTACTCATCATGGTGACTATGGTGAGTTTTGAAACAGAATCCCCCAATCTTTCCTAAAACAGCACCAGGCTGAAGATACACTGGAAAGTGTTATTGGCTCATGAAATTTTATAACAAGAGGGGCCTTTAAAGTCCCTAAGACTTTAGCTCTTTGGTGGTGGAACAATGCTTGATATAGAAGCTGATCAGTAAATAGTGACTGAAGAGACACATGTAGAAAAAGCAGAGTGCTTAGAATCTTGGCCTGTCCAGCTTACCTCTTCATCTCCCACAGTCTAGTACGTTTGGTCTGACTTCATCATGGGAAATGCTTGCTGGGTCGGCTGAAATGAGTGTCGGAATTGGCCAGAACTCAGGTATGAATTCTGATTCTGATTCTTCTACTGACTTGATGTGTGATCTTAGGGAAGTCCCTTTCTCAGTGTGAGTCTTGGTATTACTGTCTGGAGAAGAGGGCTGTTGGTCTCTGGAGGCTTTCTAGCACTAACAGTAGCTCTGAGAAGAGGACGTCCTGTCTTAAGAGACGGTCTCCCGCTGGCATGTTGTGGCCAGTGCTAATCTTCCCGTCTCTGGTTCCTACCCCAGAAAGCAGAGGTGAGTGGGGAGCAGTAATACCCTCCAGCTTCACAAGAATAGAAGTTGATGTATATCCCCCTCCTGTTAAGAACTCTGTAGTGGCCTAAAGGGCCAACACTTTGAAATTTCTGGAGTAACTGCTTTTGAATAAATGGCTTAGCTTTCTGACTTTATTTAGTTGCAGGAGAGTACCTTTCTTGTGAAACTAGAGCTTGGTTTCAGAAGACTCTGTCTATTCAATCCACAAATAAGAAATCCTTACTTCTCTTATAAAAGCAACACACTGTGCTTCATAGAATATGGGGGTGGTGTGAGAGCTGGCTAGCCTGGCTCATGAGAACCAGACACTAAACGGGCAGGCATTTTGGAAGCCAGTGGTTCAACACAGACATTATAAAAAATAAACTTATATATACCTGCAATTAAACACACAAATTTAAAAACAAAAACAACAAACACGCAAACCTCATCACTTTCTAATGATTACATTTTAATATTACTTGCACTCATTTTTACATTTATTGTATCTATATGGAGAAAATGTTACATAGTGTATTTATGATACAATCTCTTCTCTTTCTCCCTTTTTTCCTGAGAGATAGTTATTAAACCTTTATCAATATACAATTGATTATGCTCCAAAAAGAGCCATATGTCACTTTCATGCTTTGAGACTTCCATAGGCTTTTCCCTAAAGAGAAAGGAGGATTTAATTTCCTCAGGAAAACTGCCATTTCAGGAATCTGCCAATGCCGGCTCTAACTTTCTGCCCTCTGCCACTATCCTAACTTTTTTTGTCTTCTGTTTACATTCTTACTCTAGTCCCCATGAACTTCTAATTGACATCAGCTTCCAAATCTACATTTCCAGCTCTGCCCTCTCACTCAAGGGCTAACTGCCTACTCCATATGACACGCTCATTTGAATATTTAATAGGAATGTCAACCATTTTGGTCAAATTAAGTTGTGACTTCAAAGTCACCTTACCTATCCACCCTCACACACACATCTTTACTTGTCTTCCTCATGCCAATATGTGGCCTCAGATTCACTATTTCCTTAAGTCAAAAGTTGAGGAATCATCTTTGATTCTTCTCCTTTCCTTATCCCATATACAAAATTCACCAGCAATTCCTATCAAGTTTACCTAAAATCACAACTCCTGAAAATTGTCATTTTTCACTATTTTCAATGCCAGTTCATAGTCTGTTTTTCATTCCTTGTCCTGTCTTATTTGTTCCACTCTCTTTTCCTGTGGTTTCCAAAGAGAAGACCCACCATACCATCATAAACTGGGTATTTTCTAGCCCACTTCAATGGACTGTATACTTATATCCCCCCCAAATTCATATGTTGAAATTCTAACCCCCCAGTATGGGGGTCTCATCAGGATACAAGGCTTTTGGGAGCTGATTAGGTCATGAGGGTGGAGCCCTCATAAATGGTATTAGTGCCTTTATAAAAGAAACCCAGGCAGTTGCCTTAGCCCTCCCACCATGTGAGGACATAGCTAGAAGTTGTCATCTATGAACCCAGCAAACAGGCCATCACTAGATACCCAATCTGCCAGGGCCTTGATTTTTTACTTCCCAACATCCAGAACTGAGAAATAAATTTGTATTGTTTGCAAGCTACCCGGTCTATGGTATTTTGTTTTGACAAAGACATCTATCAAACCATAAAGCTGGGTATGCACAGCCATACTCCATTATGAAATGAAAATTATCTATATGTGATTGTGCTTGAGATGACCTGGAAGGTACAAACAAGTTACACAAAAAACTGGGCGAAATGTCCATGCTTCTCATTCTTTCTATATTGCTTTCTCTCTCCCAATCTGCATCTGTGACCCCAGGGGTAGTTCTCAGAGATCATTTGACAGAGGAAGAAGATTAGGGCCTGATTTGCAGATGGTTTCTGTATGATATGCAAACACTATCCAATGGGGACAGCTACAGCACTATAACCCCTGTCTGGGACAGTGGTGAAGGGAAATTCTCTCAGTGAGCAGAACTTGGAGCAGTGCACCTGGGTGTGCACTTTGCTTGAAAGGAGAAATGGGCAGATGTGTGATTATATTCATGGGCTGTAGTCAATGGTTTAGCTGGATGGTCAGGGACTTGGAAGGAACATGATTTAAGAATTGAGGCTGGACTCGGTGGCTCAGCCTGTAATTCCAGCACTTTGGGAGGCTGAGGTGAGTGGATTGCCTGAGACCATGGGTTTAAGACCAGCATGGGCAACTTAGCGAGACCTCAACTCTACAACTAATAAAAAGAAATAAAATTAGCTGGGCATGGTAGTGCATGCCTCTAGTTCCAGCTACCTGGAAGACTGAGGCAGAAGGATCGCAGGGGTCTAGCAGGTCAACACTGGGGTGGCCGTGAGTATGCCACTGCACTCCAGCCTGGGTGATAGTGTGAGACTCCAACTCAAAAAAAAAAAAAAAAAAAAAAATTGGTGGCAAGAAGGTCTGGAGAAGATGTATATGGATGGACCTCTCTGTCTATGGAAAAACATGAAGATATTGGTGTTCTGTGTGTATGTTCAACAAAGGGTGACCTCAGCAAAGGAGGATTAATAATTCAGTAAACAAGATGAACCATTTTGTGGATACTAGTCAATCTCTTTCCCCAGCTACCCCTAGGCTCAAGAACAAAGTGACCATGGTGGCAGGGATGGAGGTTATGCATGGGCTCAGCAACATGGCCTTCATCATCAAGGCCAACCTGTCTATGGCCACCAATCTGCCTGTAGTAGAGACCAAACTGAGTCCCCGATATGGCACTATTCCCTGGGAGTGATCAGTCAGGTTATAGGCTGAGTACATTGGACTGCTTCCAACATGGGTGAGGCAGCCTTTTTTTCGGTCCTGTAATAGATACATACACTGGATGTGGATTTTCTTTCCCTGTATGCATTCCTTCTGCCAAGACTATCAACTGTGGACTTACAGAATGCCTCATTCAGTGTTATGTTATTCCACACAGCATTTCTTCTGATCAAGGCACACACCTTATTGATACAGAAGTGCAGCAATGGGCACATTCTCATGGAATTCACTTGTGTATCCATATTCCCCATCATCCTGAAGCAGTGGACTTGATAAAATGGTGGGATAGCCTTTTTGAGGCCATCGTTACAGGAAAATTGATGATAATATCTTGCAGGACTGGGACAAGGTTCTTTAGGAGACAGTATATGCACTGGATAAGTGTCCAATGTATGGTGCCATATCTCCCCTAGTCATGGACTCAGGAATCAAGCACACGTACACATCTCCTTAAACCACACTTAATCTCCATATAAAGACAACAACAAAGTCATACATCATCCCTGAAGGGTCTGGGCCATTAGTAGTCCTGCCTGGATTGGGTTGTTATAGTTTTCCATTGACAAGGCATAGTAGTACTCAGAGGATCTCCTAAATTCCAGACATACTCTTCTTTACCTTCATTTTGGAGGAGTAGTACAATTCCCCTTCAGGAGTTAGAAGTCTCACTATTATCCCTAGTGATTCACTAATAAAACTTTTCCTTCCTGTCCCTACAAATTTACATTCTGCTGGCTTAGAGGTCTTAGTTCCAAAGGGAGAAAGAATTCTGCCAAGAGAGACAATTCCATTGAACTGGAAGTTAAGATGGCCACCTAGCCCTTTTAATTCCTTTTAACTCTGAATCAACAGGCAAAAAAGGGAGTCCCCATGCTGGCTGGAAGGATTGGTCCTAACTCCTGAAGGGGAATTGTACTCCTCCTCCAAAATGAAGGTAGGATAACTTATTTTATTTGTCAACTTAATTAGGCTATGGTGCCCATTTGCTTGGTCAAACGTTGCTATAAATGTATTTTTCATATGTGATTAATATTTGCAATCAGTAGACTTTAAGTAAAGCAAATGACCCTCTATAATGTGTGCAGGCTTTGTCTACTCACGTGAAAGCCATAAGAACTAAGACAGTTTTACTGAAGAAGAAATTTTGCCTCAAGACTAAAAACATAGAAATTTTGCCTTAGTTTCTAGCCTGCCGTCCTGCCCTGTGGATTTCAGATTTACCAGCCCCCCAGAATTGTGTCAGCCAATTTCTTAACATAAATCATTCTCTTCTCCCCTCCCTTTTCCTTTTCCTCTCTCTTTCTTTCCCCTATTGGTTCTGTTTCTCTGGAGAACCCTGGCTAACATGTTAAGGATAGAACCATTAAACATTTTTTTTTTTGAGTTGGAGTCTCACTCTGTCACTCAGGCTGGAGTGCAGTGGCATGCTCCTGGCCACCGCAGCCTCGATCTGCGGGGCTCAGGTGATCCTTCTGTCTCAGCCTTCCAAGTAGCAGGAACTACAGGCACATGCCACCATGCCTGGCTAAGGAATCATTAAACTTTAATAGGCCAATAGAAGTTTCCCAATTGATATAAAGAGGAAAAAGGAGGAGGAGGAGGAGGAGGAGGAACAGGAAGGTGAGGGGCATGCATTTAATGAAATCACAATAAAAATCCCAGTAAGTTATTCTGTATATGTCAACAAACTTATTATAAAGTCTATTTGGAGAGGCAAAAGATTCAGAATAACCAACACAATATTGAAAGAGAACAAAGTCAGAGAACTGACACTACCTGACTTCAATACTTACCATAAAGCTACAGAAAATGAGATAGGGTGGTGAAAGAATAGACTAATAGATCAATGGACGAGCCCAGAAATAGAGCCACATAAATATGTTAATGGAAGCAAAGGCAATGCAATGGAGAAATGATAGTCTTTTCAAAAACAATCTAGTACAACTGTACATTAATGTGCAAAAAAAAAAATAAAATCCAGACATAGACCTTACACTGTTCACAATAATCAATTCGCAAGGGATTATAAATCTCAATGTAAAATGCAAAACTGTAAAACTTCTAGAAAACAACGTAGGAGAAAATCTAGATGATCTTGGGTTTGGCGATGATTTTGTAGATGTAACACCAAAGGCACAATTTATGAAAGAAATAATTAAAAAGCTGGACTTTATTAAAATTAAAAGCCTGCATAAGGCAATGTTAAATTAATGAGAAAACAAGCCAAAGACTGGGAGAAAATATATGCAAAAGGCATATCTGATAAAATACTATTATTAAAAATATACAAAGAATTCTTAAAACTCAACAATAAGAAAATGAACAACCCAATTAAAAAATGGGCAAATACCTGAATAGATATGTCATCAAAGAAGATATACAGATGGAAAATAAGCATATGAAAAAATGTTCGGCCATTGTTTTCTTAAGCACTGGCTAGGCCATTGAGCTATGTCCACTATATTTTCTAGCTTTAGCTCCCCTCCCCTGTCTTGGGGAGGTGAATCTCCTCTCTCTCTCTCTCTCTCTAATTTACTTTCTAAATAAACTATATTTTCCAATCTAAAAAAAAGAAAAGATACTCAACATCATATTTCCTTTGGAAATTATAAATTAAAATAAGATACCATTATACAACTATCAGAATGGCAAAAATCCAAAACACTGACAACAGTCAATTCTGCCAAGGATGTGGAGCAGCGGAAACTCCCACTTATTGCTGGTGGGAATGCAAGATGGTACAGGTACTTTGAAAAACAGATTAGCAATGTCTTATAAAACTAAATATAGACTCATAATAAAATCCAGCAATTGTATTTACCCAAAGAAGTTCAGAACTTGTGGCTATGCCAGATTTGCTCATGGATGTTTATAGTACCTTTACTGATAATTGCCAAAACTTGGAAACAACCAAGATATCTCTCAGTATGTGAGTAGATAAACTGTGGCACATCTAGATGGTAGAATAGTATTCGGCCCTAAAAAGAGATCCGTCATCAAGCCATTAAAAAGCACGGAGGAAACCTAAATGCATGTTACTAAGTGAAAGAAGTCCATTTGAAAAGGACTACATACTACATACTGTATGGTTTCAACGATATGACCTTCTGGAAAAGAGAAACTATGAAGATGGTAAAAATATCAGTGGTTGCCAGAAGTTGGAGGGCAGGCGGAGAGAGGAATGAATAGGTGGAGCACAGGGGTATTTTTAGGGCAGTGAATCGATTTTGTGTGATACTGTAATAGCGGGTGCCTGTTCTTATACATTTGCAAAGCCCATAGAAGGCACAGCATCAAAAGTCAACCTTGATGATAACTATGGACTTTGGGTGATGATGATATATGCAAACATAGGCCCATCAATTGCAACAATTGGTGCAGAATGTTAATGTGGGACAGAATAGGGGCGTGGAGGGGATATATGCAGAATTTTGCTGTGAACCTAAAACTGCTCTAAAAAGTGAAGTCTATTTAAAAACAAGCTTTTCAAATACCACATGGATTAAAGAGGAAGTCTCCAGAGAAATTTTAAAATATTTTGAACTAAATGTCAATGAACATATAATTTATCAAATTTTTTGGGATGCAACTAAGGCAATGCCTATAGTTTTGTTTTGTTTGGTTTTTTTTTGGCCATGCCACAAAGCGTTTTATTTTCATTAACCATACGAATCCTTTCTATAATATCCCAGGGCAAACCAGATAATTTGGCAGTCCGATGGGGGGGTTCCCCTCAAAGACCCACGGGCAGTGGCATCGGTGCAGAGTGGTTGGGTTCACAGTGCAGCTTATAGCTCATGGCTATTTTGCAGGTGGCACTTCTCCACATCACGACTGGGGTCTCGAAGATGGTGGGGTTGGGGTATCCTCCAGACTTAGGACGTTTCACTTCATTTCTCCTGTTCAATGGTCTCTTTGGTGGGCAAGGTGTTCTCCTGCGTCACCGTTTTCTTCAGCTTGACCTCGTTGAAGCTGATTTCCCCCGTGTCTGCTATTTTCTTAAAACAATCCGAGGCGTCCAGCTTTGAGCCCAGGCTCCTGGTGTTCCCACTTGTGTCACTGTACTACACATTTGCACGAGAAGATAAATATCTCCTCAGATCAGTAATTTATCTTACCACTTCAAGAATCTAGAAAAAGGAGAGCAAAATAAGGCTAAAGCAAGCAGAAGGAAAGAAATTAAAAAAAAAAAAAAAGAGTAGAATCAATGAAATTGAGAGCACAAAAGCAATAGAGAACGTTAATGAAAATAAAATTGGTTTTTTGGAATTTTTAATAAAATTGATAAACCACTGGTCACACTAACCAAGAATAAAAGAACACACAAATTGCCAGGTGCAGTGGCTCACACCTGTAATCCCAGCACTTTGGGAGACTAAGGCGAGTGGATTGCCTGAGCCCACGGGTTCAAGACCAGCCTGAGCAAACTGGGCGAGACCTTGTCTTTACAATAAATCATAAAAAGTTAGCTGAGTGTGGTAGCACGTGCCTGTAGTTCTGCTTACTTGGAAGGCTGAGGTGGAAGGATCTCCGGAGGCCAGCAGGTCGAGGCTGCGGTGGACTTGAGCAGTGTGCCACTGCTTTCCAGCCTGGGCAACAGAGTGAGACTCCAATTCAAAAAAACAAAAACAAACAAATGAACAAATATATGCAGGAACTTTAAATGCATATTGCTAAGTGAAAGAAGCAATTCACAGGAGACTATAATCTGAAAACGGTACGTATAGTTTGGTTCTATTTATGTGAAATTACAGAACCGGCAAAACTGTAGAGATAGTGGTTGCTGGAGATTCAGGGGAAAGAGAGTTAAAATGTTTAGGGCATTTTTAGGATGATAAAACTATCTTGAATGGGTTCTGTAATGGTGGATACATGGCCCTATAGGTTTGTCAAAACCCATATTTATAGTATGAATGAATAGTCAACATCAATAAATGAAAATTTTAAAAATTATTTGGGAGATTAGAGGATTCTGGGAAGGTATTCAGACCGAGACAAAAGTATCTAACTGAATTAAAAATGAAGGAAACAACCTCGCTGAAGGGAATGGTGGGGAAAAAGTGCTATGCTAAGTAATTTTGGAAATGAGTGGAGTCTGTAAGACTTTAGAAAACTCAAGGAATGGGACATTAAGCACTGGACTTAGCTGATACAGTTCTTCCCATGGAGGAATGGTTAGTCATTTTCGAATTCCTATAAATGTACACTAGAATTGAACAAGTAAGAAGTAAGGGGTAGGCCGGGGGTAGTGGCTCAGCCTGTAATCCCAGCACTTTGGGAGGCCAGGAAGAGAATTGCCTGAGCTCGGGGGTTCGGTACCAGACTGGGCAACTTCGTGAGACTAGGTCTCCACACTAAATCACAAAAAACATTTTTAAAAATTTAGTTGGAGTCTCACTCTGTCACCCAGGCTGGAGGGCAGTGGCACTGCAGCCTTGACCAGCTGGACTCAGGCGAGCCTTCCACCTCAGCCTTCTAAGTAGCTGGAACTACAGGCACGCGCCACCATGCCCAGCTAATTTTTTGATTTATTGTAGAGATGAGGTCTTGCTAAGTTGCCCAGGCTGGTCTCAAACTCACGGACTCAGGCAGTCCTCACACCTCAGCCTCCCAAAGTTCTGGGATTATAGGCGTAAGCCACTGCGCCTGGCCTAAATCACAAAAACTAGCCAGGCACGGTGGCGTGCATCTGTAGTCTGTAGTTTCAGTTACTTGAAAGGCTGAGGTGGAAGGATCGCCTAAGCCCAGCAGGTTGATGCTGGGGTGGCCGTGAGCGTGCTGCTGCACTCCAGCCTGGGCGACAAGAGTGAGACTCCAACTCAAAAAAAAAAAAAAAAAAAAGAAAGAAGTAGTGGCTATGGGTAGCCAAGTTTCTCCCTGTTGATTGGAGTGGGAGGTTACAGGAGAGGAGGCTAGAATGTTCCATGTGAAGTTGGATTAGAGCTAGGGACTGAGTACAAAACTCATGTTAAGTTTAATTTGGATGCAGGTTGACACATAGAGAAATATTTACAAATATGAGTTTATACATGGGCTAGTATACCTTGCTTGTCAGCTGAGGATATCTAGATAAAACGGAACCCTAGTAGCAATGAGCACACCTCAGACCTAGACCTTGGGATTAATACTATTTTCAAATAAAAGGATCTAAGGATCCTTAGAAATTTATCTGATTCTAGACCTGGGGCAGGAAATATACAAGGTGAACCTAAAGCATATTCTAGTTCCAGGAAGTAAGAAAGTGCTCAACAATAACAATAATGACAACAACGACAAAACCACAGTGATGGGGCATGTCAGAGGGATATAGTAGACAATTGAAAGAGCTCTTAGGCCAGGCTCGGTGGCTCAGCCTGTAATCCCAGCACTTTGGGAGGCCAAGGCGAGTGGATTGCCTGAGCCTGTGGGCTGTGAGTGTGTTACTGCACTCCAGCTTGGGTGACGAAGTGAGACTCTGACTAAAAAAAAAAAAAAAAAAAAAAGCTCAATGACCAAAGTTGAAACAACTTGAGCAGAAAAGTTAATAACAGTATTTGATGATAACCCAAAGCATAAAATAATGACTATAATACATACTTACATGCATATATAATTGTATACATAAGCCTACAACTAAATGATTGAAAAGATAAATAAATAAGGAAGCATAAATTTCTTATTCAGAATAATCTCAAATATTTTATGCAGATACTCTCCTTTTATTAGTCAGGATTCTCTAAAGAAACAGAACCAATAGGATGTGTATGTATAGAAAAGAGACTTATTCTAGGGAATTAGGTCACATGATGGAGACTGGGAAGTCCCAAGATCTTCAGTCAACAAGCTGGAGACCCAGGAGAACAGATGGTACACATTCCAGTCTGAAGACTGGTAGGATCAATACCCCCTGAGAACTGATGTCTCTTTTCAAGTCCAAAGGCAGGAAAAGATGTGTAAACCAAAAATAAAGTGCTAAGCCCCATAACCAACTGAATGGATACCCTCTGGGTCAAGGGAAAACTGCAAAACTAAATTCCAAGTCATAGCAGGAGAGGAGGTTGGACATGCCTTGTTATATCCCCCTACCCTTTTGGAGTTTAAGCAAAACTGGCCAACATTAACACTAATATAGAGATAACAAAACTGATGAAACAGACTCTGTGGCAATAAGATACCAAATCCCAACCTAACTCTAGTATAGCATTACATGATAGATAGCAGGCCCTAAAGGAAATAAACATATTTCATCCCTAAACATTTTTCTTTGACATATGTTGAAATGGCCATGCAAAGTCATCTCTTGGTGAAATGTGCATCTGTAGAGAATCTCCTTCCCTAGGTCTTTCCCAGTTCCAAGAGAGATTTAACTAAGAGTATGACAGATTTTAAGGCCTGAAAAGTGACATTTACTACCTAACCTCTCTGAAGCCTGCTACTTGGAAGCTTCATCTTCATCACAAGAACCTTGGCTTTCACAATCCCCTTATTTAAATTCAGGCATTCCTTTCTACTGACTTCTTATGTCTCTAGACAAAGCTTAACTTTTTTTCCCCCTGGCTGCCTGGAGTTTATTTTCTACTTAGTGCAGGGAGACAGTTATGTGTCAGGAAAGCTCGCGGGAGCTGGGCAGTGAAGAGCCGTGCTCTCTTCTGTTGATAGAAAAGAACCCAACTGCTTGTCTGCCTGCAGGGGTCCCGCCCCTGCAGGGATCAGGGGTCTCTGGCCGGTGTGATGGTGTCAGTGATTCAACTGGAAGGATAGATATTAGGAAGAAAGAAAGAAGAGAGAGAGAGAAAGAAGGCGGACTCCTGTTCAGGGTATTGAGCAGAAGCCGTTTAATGGGTGTAATCCCAGGGCTTTTATCCCCAAACTCTGCAAAGTTATTATCACAGGAACCCCTGCTGTTATGGTTACACAAAAGGTAGCATGTGCCTTTCACATGACCAGGTCCAGGTGCACACAG
>CAUYQG010186690.1:0-14403 GCA_963574415.1 Tarsius wallacei
GGGGGGGGGCACCTAGCTCAGTGATGGTGGCCGTTGACTGAAGAGGGGAGCACGGCCCAGCCCAGTGCTCTGTTTGCCATCACCCCAGAGAATCCTTGGGTCTGTATGAATGTGGCTGGGGTCCAAATTAATTTCTTGATTAATACTGAGGCTAAGTTTTTTTTTTTTTTTTTGAGTTGGAGTCTCACTCTGTCGCCCAGACTGGAGTGCAGTGGCACGCTCCCGGCCACCGCAGCCTCGACCTGCTGGGCTCCGGCGATCCTTGCGCCTCAGCCTTCCAAGTAGCTGGAACGACAGGTGTGCGCTACCACGCCCAGCTAATTTTTTGATTTATTGTAGAGATGAGGTCTCCCTTGCCCAGGCAGGTCTCGAACCCGCGGGCTCAGGCAATCCACTCACCTCAGCCTCCCAAAGGCGCGGGATTACAGGCTGAGCCACCGAGCCCGGCTAGATTGCTGGATCTTATATCACATTTTAAAGTATGTTAATATTTACATTTCAGAGAAATTAGTTTCCTTTGTTATCTGGTGTATTTTATGTTATACATTTAAAAGCATTGTTCTGAAAAGAGCTTCATGGAGTTCACCAGCCTGCCCAAGGTGGCCCACAGCCTAAACAAGCTTATGGAGAGGGGAAAGAGTGCTCAGCCCAGCCCAGCCCCACATATCCTGGGACAAGAGCCCTGGACTGGGGGAGAATCTGGGAAGCCAAACCCCAAGACAACTGGCTCCTCAGTGAATAACCTCCTTTGGGTGGCCCAGACAGAACTCTGGAAGAGGTTAGGGAGGATTTGGAAGAAGTCCCTGTGGGGGGGTTGAGACCCATCCCTCTTCTGAAGAAGGGACAGGGACCCTGGGTCTCAAGGGATCCCAGACCCTGGGCAGGTCAGAATGTGGGGTGGAGGGAGAGGCCCCTGCAGCCAGCTGCCTGCCTACCTGTTCTCCTACCTACCAAGGGTTGAAAAGCCTCTGGGACATCCTGTATCCCAGTTGTCATTCTCATGAGCCCTGAGACTGTTTCTCCCAGGCGCATGCCAAGCAACACACCCAGTCCAATTTGAGCATTAGATATTTTGAGCCATAGTATGAACTTTAGGAAAAATTTCTCTGCAATATACACTGAGGGCAGGGGCTGGGGGCAGGGCGCGGCTATATTGGGGACAGCCAAGGAGGTCAGGTAGCTCCTCTGGAAGCTTTCAAAACCCACCATAATTGTCTTAGATTTAGAATGGTCTGGGTGTGACCAGGTTCAAGGTTGAAGAAAGGGGTGGACCCAGCGACTCCCAGAATACTCTAGCAGAGGTCAGGCCTCTCTTTGTTCAGGCAGGGCTTCCTCACAATTTGCTGTTCAGAGAAAGTGTAGACTTGCTTTATAAAGGAGTACGTTTCCTTCCACAGGTTTGCTTCACTCCTAAGGAAAAAAAAAAAACAACTGAAATCTGACCAGGACCGGTAGCCCATGCCTGTAATCCCAGCACTTTGGGAGGTTGAGGCAGGAGGATTGCTCGAGGCCAGGAGTTTGAGACCAGCCTGGGCAACATAGTGAAAACTTTATCTCTACAAAATAACCAAAAAACGTAGCTGGGCATGGTGGTGCGTGCCTGTAGTCACGAGAGTGGCGAGAGGGCTGCACATGCTGACCTACTAACGTGCTAGCTCAGGCCTCTCTTCCTCTTCTTATAAAGCCAAGAGTTCCGCCTCCCATGATAACCCATTAATCCTTAAACGGAGTAATTCATTCATGAGGGCCTCATGACCCAATAACTTTTAGAGATCCACTGCACAATACTGCCACACTGGGGACTACATTTCAACATGAGTTTTGGAAGGGACAAACATTCAAACCACAGCAGTTACCTAAATCTCTGAGAACCCCAAATGATGCTTTTAGCAGCCTCCTAATGAACACAACACCCAACTGGTGAGCAGAAGTTGGAAGCCGCCAGACTTTTTTTCCCCTTTTCTGTGCTCTTAGGCTCATCTGTGTCTCTTATTTGAGTGCCTATGGCATAGCCTGTGCTGTTCAGGGCACTGAGGATACAAGTGCAAACTAAGCAAAGGCCCTGTGCTCATGGAGCTGACGATCTAGTGGGGGAGACAGACAGACTGATGACAACATGTAAAACCAGGTGGTGGTCAGTACCATAGAGACAAACAGAAATGGTAGAGTTTATAGGCCTGGAGGAAAGGAAAAGGGGGGTGCAGGGAGTGGGGGGTAGCCACGTGGATATCCAGGGAAGACCATTCCATTCAGAGGGAATAGTCAGTACAAAGGCCTAGAGTCAGGGGGTAACCTTCGCATAGTAAAGGAACAAGCACAGTGAGACCAAAGAGGAGAAAGAGGGTAATGATAGGAGGGAAGCATCATGTAGGGCCTCGTGGATATTATAAGAGCTGTGGCTTTTGCTTAGAGAGGGGTGGGAGCCATTGCAGGGCTTCCAGCAGGGGAGGAACATGGTCTCAGTTACTAAAGTGTTAATCCAACTGCTGTGTTGAGAATCACCCTGGTGGGGATGGGGGCAGGGGAGACAGGAAAAGAAACAAGAGTAGAAACTGGAGAGAAGGATATTGCAGTGGTCTGGATAACAAGTGATGGTGGCCCAGACCAGGTTGGTAGCAGTGGAGGTGATATACACTCAGGTGTCTTGAAGGTACCTATGGTAGGATTGCTGATGGCTTGATTAAAGGAGGTGAGCAAAGAGAAGAGTCCAGGCTTCTGGCCTAAGCAATTAGCCCAGAAACACAGTGAAACAAGGACTGCAGAAGTGGGTTTAGGGCCATAGATGAGATGTTCAGTCTGGGACATGTAATGTAGCTTCTTAGCCGGGCTCGGTGGCTCAGCTTGTAATCCCGCGCTTGGGAGGCTGAGTTGAGTGGATTGCCTGAGCCTGCGGGTTCGAGACCCGCCTGTGCAACTTGGTGAGACCTCATCTCTACAATAAATAAAAAATCAGCCAGGCGTGGTAGCACGTGCCTGTAATTCCAGCTACTCAGAAGGCTGAGGCGGAAGGATTGCCGGAGCCCAGCAGGTTGAGGCTGCGGTGACCGGGAGCGGCCACTGCACTCCAGCCTGGGCGACAGAGTGAGACTCCAACTCAAAAAAAAAAGAAATGTAGCTTCTTGGCTGGGCTCAGTAGCTCCCTCCTGTAATCCCAGTACTTTAGGAGGTGGAGATGACAGGATTGTCCAAGTCCAGGAGTTCGAGACCAGCCTGGGAAGCTTGGCGAGATCTCATCTCCACAATAAATGAAAAAATAAGCCAGGTGTGGTGTCATGCACCTGTGTTTCCAGCTACTTGGAAGACCAAGGCAGAAGGACTGCCTGAACCCAGCATGCTGAGGCTGCAGTAGCAATGAATGTGCCGCTGCACTCCAGCCTTGGCAACAGAATGAGACTCCGACTTAAAAAAGAGAAAGAAATGAATCCTCTAGGGCAAACTCAACTCAGTTGTCTTGCTGCTGAGGTTTACGGCTAATTTGGCAGGGAAGTTTTCCAGTGGGGCAGGGCAACAAATCAAAACCCTAAGTAAAAATGATGCTTGACCACAGAAAGAATTGTACATGAATATTCATAGCTTTATTTGTAAGAATCAAAAACTAGAGACAACCCAAATATCCATCAACAAGGGAAGTGATAAATTATGGTATATCCATGCAATAAAATACTAGGCAGCAAGAAGAACAATCTATAGATACATGCAACACCCTGGATGGGTCTCAAATGCCTTGTGCTAAGCAAAATCAACCGTACACAAAAGAGTACAAATGGTGTGATTCTGTTTGTATGAAGTTCAAGAACAGGCAAAACTAAGCTAAGGTCAGAAGTCATTTCCTCTAGGGAGGGAGATGGGGTTGACCAGCAATAGAAATACTCCATATTTTGATCTGGGCAGTGGTTACACAAGTATACACATGGGAAAGAAAAGATTCACTGAACTGAATTCTAAAGGTGTATGTATTTTACTATGTGTAAATTAAGCTTCAGGTTTTGTTAATGGTACAATGATTTTTTAAAAAAGACTAGGGCTAGGTTATAGCTGGAGCATCCAGCGCCTTAAAATACACCCTAAAAGGACAGAGAGTTGTGGGGGCAATTACCACCTTTTTTTGAAGAAAGTAGCAGGTTTAGAACCATGTTCAGCCTCTCAGTCACGTTTCCAAGGCTCTGAGTCTCAGGTAAGGGCTACAGAAAAGTCGAGACAGTTCAGAACACGGCCATGGACAGAGACAGTGGAATTAGCAGCATCCAGTCACAGTCCTCCTATGGTCAGTCCTTACGACCAACCTCCTACGTCACACTGAAATATTCTAATATATCCCTCTGCTGCTTGGGCCACTCAGAGTCAGTTTTTGTGGTTTGTAATCAAAGGCCCTGACTGGTGAATGCTGTGTAGGAAGAATCCAGAGCTGAGTGTCAGAGAGAGCTGGGTGGTGTCCCAAGTCACTCTGGTTCATCAAGTTCTGGACAGGCAAAGGGAGCTGGTCCCCTGACAGCTCAGTTCACCAGGAGAGACACTGGGTATAGAGGGCCCCTGGAAGGGTGGGGCAAGTTGTTGAGAGCAGCTCCAGGGCAAGGTGGCCTAGCCAGGGGTGTTAGTTTAGGTGGGGGCTGTGGTTAACAAGTCTTGTTGGACTTAGGGCAGGAAAGTTCATGGGATTAAACTGAATCTACAGAGCTAGATCCTCACAACCTAGAGTCAGCATTAGGCAGGAGCAGCTTTCAAGGAATAGGAGGCCCAGGATCCTGCCTAGGGAATGTCTCCTGGGAACAAAGCACAACATGGACCTCAGGGAGTCCTGCACAAAAGGGGAAGATTGACCTCAAGAAGTGTGAGATGTGCCTCAGGGTCATAGAGGTGCGTGCACACGCACACATGCACACACAAACACACATATTTACCTTCTCAAAGAAGAATGCAAGAAAAAGATGAGAGAGTGTCAGGACAGGCCTATGGCTGGGGAGGAAGCCAAACTGAGCACTGGCTGTGGCCATAAGGGAAGTTTCTGGGGAAGCCTCGGTCACGTTGGAAGCTGCTGTCATGTATTGGACCAGTCTGAGAGTCCAGCTAGGATGAGGGAAGGAAGGTTGACCCCTGGGATTTGAGTGCATCAGCTAGCTAGTGCAGTATAACAAATCCCTCCAAAACTTGGTGACTTAAAATAATAAGCATTTATTATTCTTCTATTGAGTCTATGGGTCAGCTGGGAAATTCTTCATGAATTTTCTTTTTTTTTTTTTTTTTTGAGTTGGAGTCTCACTCTGTTGTCCAGGCTGGAGTGTAGTGGCAGGCTCATGGCCACCGAAGCCTTGACCTGCTGGGCTCAAGCGATCCTTCCATCTCAGTCTTCCAAGTAGCTGGGATGACAGGCGTGCGCCACCATGCCCGGCTAATTTTTTGATGTATTGTAGAGACAGGGTCTCTCCAAGTTGCCCAGGCTGGTCTCAAACCCGTGGGCTCAGGCAATCCTTTCACCTCAGACTCCCAAAGTGCTGGGATTATAGGTGTGAGCCACCATATCCAGCCCTTCCTGAATGTTCTACAATCGGTCATGGGTTGAACAGGTATCTTGGCTGGGCTCTCTGACATGTTTTGGATACAAAGTGGTGGCTAGTTTAAGACGGTCTGACCTAGGAAGTTTGTCTCTGTTCCATGTGGCCTCTCATCCTCCAATAGGCTAGTCTGAGTTTGTTCATATGGTGATGGCAGCATTCAGGAAACCAAGCAGGAGCAGGCAGGGCCTCTTGAGGCCTAAGCTCAGAAATGACTCAGCATCACTCCCATCATCTTCCATTGACCAAAGCAAGTTACAGGCCCAGACAGGATTCAAGGGGTAGGGAAACAAATATCACCCCTCAATGGGAGGAGCTATAAGATCACATTCTATAGCGTATCAATTCAGGGAGGAGTGAAAAATTGGGACCATTTTTACATTCATTCTGCTACACAGGGCAATGGCGATCCTATCATAGAATCTGTCAAATACCAGGTTTTCAAGCAAATTTCTGAACCACTCACTCGTTGCTTTGAACACCACCTCTGGCCAATTCTCCACAAGAGACTCCTCCACTCCCTGCAGTCTAGACCAGGGAAAGCATGTGGACAAACCACTGGGAGCCCTGGAGGCAAGTCCTCATCTCTGATTCTGAAAAGGGAAGGTAAGACAGGAGGGCCAAATAAGGAAGGGGAGTGTGAGGCTGAAATGCCTTTTCTGGTGACCAGGACCCACCTGCAGAAGATGAGGAACAGGGTACAATTTTAGCACCTATCACCTCCTCTCTTCCCTTGCCAGCTTCTCCTGGGCAACAAGCTCTCACCAATACCCTGACTCATATTACCCAGGCCTCCCTCCTGGCAAAACTCCAGGCTCCATAACCACCTGCCTCCCAAACTATCCCAACTTTTCTTCCAGCTTTTCACAGCTCTCTCCTTTCAGTTTCTCTCTCCTCTCTCTGTCTCTCTGTCTCTCTGTCTCTCTGTCTCTCTCTCTCTCTCTCTCTCTCTCTCTCTCCCCCCACCCCCTCCTCTCTCTCCTCTGCTCCTCTTCCCTCTCCCCTCCCCCTCCCCCTCCCCCCACCAAGAGCTGCTGGGAAGGAATGAATCTGACAAATTCTATCTTAGGGTCAGGGTAGGTTTGGCCAATAGGTTTCATCTCTAAGCAGCAATAGTAATGATACACTGAGCAACTATTCTGTGCCAGGTCTCATGCTAAATGCTTATCAGAGATTGTTCTGGAATTATTTCTTTTATGTTGCAGGGACTGACTAGAACACTCACTCTCTTAAGAGGGCTTATGAGTCTTTGTCTGAAAGCATCTTGTGATTAGTGAGCATTGTCCTTCATGGTTGTAGGAGAAGGTAGTAACAGCAGGCATGCCTGGGTAGAGACTGTGCTTCCCGTGCTCTTAGGGATGGGGCTGTCTGCAACTTTTTTTTTTTTTTTTTTTTGAGTTGGAGTCTCAGTCTGTCGCCCAGACTGAAGTGCGGTGGCCGTCCCGGCCACAGCCTCGATCTGCTGAGCTCCGGCGATCCTTCCGCCTCAGCCTTCCAGTAGCTGGAACTACAGGCGCGCGCTATCACACCTGTTTAATTTTTGATTTATTGTAGAGATGAGGTCTTGCCAAGTTGCCCAGGCGGGTCTCGAACCCCCGGACTCAGGCAATCCACTCACCTCAGCCTCCCAAAGGCACGGGATTACAGGCTGAGCCACCAAGCCTGGTTTGTCTGCATATTAAAGAGAATTCCATGCTGGGAAAGGTTAGGCTGCTCTGATTTTCAGTGAACAGACTTACTTGAGTTCCTCAGGACTTGGGGATCACATTTTTTAAAAAGTAACAGATGCTGCTTTTGGCTTTCATTACTTTTAACTACCAGTATCTCTCTCTGTGTGTGTGTGTGTGTGTGTGTGTGTGTGTGTGTGTGGTTTTTTGTTTTTGTTTTTTTTGGTCAAAGAGCTTTCCTTTTTCTGGCTGCCTAATTGTATTCTGTCTACCCATAACCAGGAGTTAACATCCAACCCCAACAGCCCTCAACTAACAACTAGTGGGAGTTAGTGTTTAGTATCCCAGCTCCCTCACTGCTTCCTCTTCCTGGACTCACTTCCTTACTCTCCTACTGCAGGTTCTGGGATCCCTTCACAAATAAACTCAAATCCTTGTCTCAGGGTCTGCACCTGGGGGAAGTCAGCCTACGAGTCCACCTTTGGTGAGGCCAATGAGTGGTCATTTGGTAGTTCCACTCCAAGACTGACTTCTTCTCTGTAACTTAAGCTACCCAATAACAACAGAGCCTCGGGTTGCTCAACCAGAAATCATCTCACTCAATCAGGCACTCAAGCTAGAAGACACCCAAACTCTCTTCACATACACAGGGATTCCTCCATGATGGCTGTCAAGGCTTCTTGACTGGAGGGCAGAGATGAAACACCAATTTCATCTCAGGTGCCACCTCTGATCAATTAAGAGACGCTTCCTAGAGACTCTAACCAGACTTAGGGTATGCAGACATAATGAGTGATATCTGCCTCCAGCATGGGAATGGGTAAACAGTGGCCTTATGCCTGCCACTGTGTCTCTAGAAACAAATCCATTCCTTCATGGTGAAGTTGGCTGAATTTTTTGTAAAACGAGTATGATACCCGTTTTATGAATAAGAAAACTGAGGTGGCCAGGTGTGGTGGCTCACGCCTATAATCTCAGCACTTTGGGAGTCCGAGGTGAGAGGATTGCCTGAGCCCACGGGTTTGAGACCAGCCTGGGCAACCTGGTGAGACCTCATCTCTACAATAAATCAAAAAATTAGCCGGGTGTGGTAGTGCATGCCTGTAGTCCCAGCTACATGGAAGGCTGAGGTGGAAGGATCGCCTGAGCCCAGCAGGTTGAGGCTGCAGTGGCCTTGAGCGTGCCACTGTACTCCAGCCTGGGCAACAGAGTGAGACTCCAATTTTTAAAAAACAAACAAAAAACTGTGGTTCTGAGATATTGAGTGGTTTTCACAGTATCACAAAATTTATAAGAATAGAACAGAGGTTTTTAATCAGGTCTATCTGACACCAAAGTGCCCACACTATATCCTTTCCTGAGAAGACAGTAGTAAAGGTCTTTAGTTAAAAGGGAACAGCCCAACATTCCTCTTTTTTGTTAAAAGAAGAGGCCTCCTGTTGACTGCCCCCATCCTTCATTATCTTCTCCAGTCAGGTGGAGTAGAAGGTTTTTTGGGGGCTGGTGAGGAGCCTTGCCCCACCGCACACAGTCACCCTCCCCCACCAGTTTCTAGGCTAGGCCTGGGCCCCACCCTCTCTGGTCCAGATGCTCTCCTCCCCACCAGGAACCCCTGGCTCTCCGTTTGCTGTCCTTGAGCAGCTGTCTCTCAGAGAGGGCTGGAGGCTGCCTGGAAAAAGCCAGAGGCGAAATTCTAACCATAGCAGCTGGGACCGAGGTACTTCCAAACCTCCAAGTTCTGGAAAAACCCAGCAGAAGCCTTGCAGGGTGGTGACGCAGCACCCCCACAGGCAGGGGGCTGTGAATGGGGGCCTCAGACCACAGCACAGGACTGAGCCTGCTGACCAGGCGGCCTGCCCACTTGGGTTTGGCTCGCACTCTTTCCCAAGGAGCAGTTCAGGACAAGTATGTTCCCGTTACTGCACATCTGGACCCCTGCTCCAGAAAGCAGTGACTCCCTGCTCTGAGAGACCTTGGGAATGGGACTCATAGACCCGACCTCTCCCACTCACAAGGGTAGGCCTCAACCTCCTCCTGCCTGCCTGTGGCTGGTGCTGTGTTCTATGGAATGAGGCCGCAGTAAGAGGCGAGCAAGTGAGGGAGAGAGGGACAGACCCACAGAGACCTTCCAAAAGGCTAGAAGTCATCCCTCTCTTCCACTGAGAATCCCTCCACGAGGATGAGCTCGCCCTGTCAGCTTGCCACCAGCCATGGACAATGCAGGGCCACCTTTGATGTTGACTAGGCCTGGGTTTAAATTCCTCTCTCGCAGTTATCTCAGGTCCCATTCTCTAGACCAGAGCCTGAGATGGGGATTTGTGGGCACATGATTTACTGAGGCAATGATCTCAGGAGAAAGGGAGGGATGAAGGCAGGATGTGGCCAAGGAAGGTGTTCAGGAAGGCTGTAGTTTCAGCCCATGTCTAGCTTCAGCCTGATCTACAGGGAACTCTGGGGTATAAGTGGTCCACAGA
This sequence comes from Tarsius wallacei, assembly GCA_963574415.1. NCBI lineage: Eukaryota > Metazoa > Chordata > Mammalia > Primates > Tarsiidae > Tarsius > Tarsius wallacei. The sequence continues at coordinate 9,691 of CAUYQG010186690.1, forward strand.
GATAAGCAGGCCGGGCTTTTGTGTTCCTGTGTCAGTCAGTCATTGTTCACCCCTGGCAAATGGTGGGCTGGAGACAGAAGAAAGGGGTGTAAACTCCTAGGTTCTAAACAAGGTTAGTGCCAACACCAGGGGAATCCTCCAGAGAAGGTCAGTTGATAGCCATGGCACCAGCAGCACCTGGGGAGGGGGACACTGGCAAGAAAAAGAGATCCAGGTGGGACACCACCATCACCTATCACACCAGGCAAGACCCAGTTGACTTCCTGTGAAAGGGCATCACACTTACCACACAGGTATGTTGGGAAGGTCCCCCTGAACTAGGCCATTGCAGCTTGAAGCACAAGTAAGGCCTCAGGAATTGCAGGCTACCATTCCTATTCCTTGAAGTCATTTAATAACGAGATTAACGTTATGTGTCAGCTTGGCTGGGCCACAGTGCCCAGATATTTGGTCAAACATTTTTCTGGATAGTTCCATAAAGTATCTTTGGATGAGATTAACATTCAAATCAATGGAATTTGAGCAAAGTTGATTGTCCTTCATAATGTGGGTGGACCTTATCCAATCAGTTGAAGGCCTGAATGGAACAAGAGAAATCTTCCTGCAGAGAGAGGGCTTTCATACTGAAACTGCAACATCAGCTATTCCCTAGGCTTCCAGCCTGCCAGCCTATCCTGCCCATTTCTCTCTCTCTCTCTCTCTCTCTCTTCTCCTCCTCTTTCTCTCTCTCCTCTCTCTCTCTCCCCTCCCCCTCCTCTCTCTCTTCCCTTTAAAAACCCAAGCCACTGCCAGGTGCAGTGGCTTAAGCCTGTAATCCCAGCACTTTGGGAGGCCAAGCAGAGAGGCTGCCTGAGCTCAGAGGTTTGAGACCAGCCCGGGCAACTTGGTATGAAGTCATCTCTACAATAAATAAAAAAAATAAGCTGGGTGTGGTAGCACGTACCTGTAGTTACAGTTACTTGGAAGGCTGAGGTGGAAGGATCGCCTGAGTCCAGCATGTTGAGGCTGCGGTAGCTGTGAGCGTGCTACTGTACTCCAGCCTGGGTGACAGAGTGAGACTCCAACTCAAAAAAACAAACAACAAAAAAACCCCAAGCCTCTGAATTATTGGGGAAGCAGATTTGAGTAATATTTCCCATCTTCCTCACTCAGCTGCTTTGCAATCTTAAACTCTTTCTCCAACTGCAATGCGTCAGTTTTGTTTTTTCTGGGCAGCAAGCATGAGAACCCAGTCAGACTTTAACACTGGCTCACCTCCTGTTTCATGCTGTGAGTCAGAGCAGCTGGAGACTTTATGAGCCCTTGCACGGGCCAACTACCTGATAACCTGATTATGCAAAAAGCCACATGAGAAACTCCTGCCCTCATAACCACATAATTATAAGGAAATGAGTCCACCTTCTCCTGAGCCTTTGGCCACCCGCCCTCCATGAAGGCTCAGTGGAGTTTTTCAGGCCAAAGTAGAAGAGCAATAAAGAAGGACTCCACCCCACCCCCTTCCAGTCTCAGAGAGTTCCTATCAACCCCGACCTCTTTCCTGTCTTGGCCTCAGTATATTCCTCCATGCAGTGGGGACCCAAGGAGGGAGAAGGCTGGCAAGGAGACATGAGAGTAGAGGTCAGGGACAGCCAAGGGGAAAAGCTGGAAATTTGAGATGAACCAGAGAGGACTGGGCCTTTTATCTCCAAAGCTGGGACCTGAGAAAAAAACCTACCAAACAAAATAAGAAGTCTGTCCCCTCTGGCCTGGAACACCAGTCCCAGACAGCAAGGGCAGAGTGGGACAATGGCCACGCTGACAGCACACCAGGCAGCCCAATCCACCAGACAGCTGTCCACTCCTTTAATGGTCTCCTCTGGCTTTTGGGTTGAGGGCTCCTTATTTTTCTCTGATTCTCTCTGACCTCTGTTTCCATCACTGTTTCTTCTTTCCTTCCCTGAGTCCCTTCGGGGCATCTATCATGTGTCAGGCATGGTCCTGGGACACAAATGAGTGAGGCCACAGTCCCTGCCTCCTGGAGTCTACAATGAAGTCTTTCATCCTTTTCTTCCTAAATGTTGATGTTCCCTGCGGTTCAGTCTGCAGCATTCCTCTCCTCTCTTTTCCTCCTGTCTCCCCTCCCTTCGCCTCCTCTTTCCTCCCCTCTTCACATCTCTCTCTCTGCAAGTCTCTCTCCCACAATAATTTCATCTGCTCCCAAGACTCATGCCTGTACCTCCACAACATCTCACTCTCCCTCTGGAACTAGCCGATGCCTACTCATCTCAAAAGCCATCTCCTGAAAACAAATATTTTCCCTCTTTTTCATTTTGTTTATGATCTCTATTTTTACAAAGGAAATTGAACAGAGAGAGTTAAGCTCCTCTTTCTCCCAGAGTTCATCATTCTTCTGATTAATAAGAATGTAGCACCTACTAGGGGCCAGGCACTGCCCTAAGCCCTCCACATACATTATCTCATTTAATCCTCCAAACAACCCTAAGAGGTAGGCACTATTGTGCCATCATTTGCTCACAGTGCTTCCTTTTTCCACTGCCCTTGCCCTGGTCACTCTGGGTGGTGTATACTCCTCGCCTCGACACACACAAGGTTCCAGTCTTGTGACTTGCTTTAGCCAATGGAATGTGGGTGGAAACAATATGCCAGTTCTGAATCAAAGACTCATGAAGGGATCATGAAGGCATCATGTGTTTCCTCTTGCTACTCTTATGCCTGTGACCTCTGCCCTGAAAAGAACATGCCCTGGATAGCTGCTGGTAGAGGCACGAGGAGTAGACCTGAGCCCTGTCACACGTAGCCCAGCCCAGGAGAGCCACATCCGACCCACAGACTTGTGGATGGAAAATATGTGCTTGTGGTTGAAAGCTACTGAGCTCAGGGGTTGTTTGTTACACAGCATTAGGGCAGCAATTGCTGGCTAATAGAATTGACATCTCCTATTTTACACATAAGAAAACTGGGCCTTGTAGAGGTTAAGTAACTTTTCTGAGATGATACAATTAGTAAGAGATGGAACTAGGATGCAAATCCAAGTAATCTGGTTGCAAGTCTCACTAGTCAGTATTAACCTTCACCTTGAATATTAGAATTCCCAAGCACACTCTTAGCTTTCACTATGTATATGAATGTGTGTATATATATACTTATATGTTTACTATTTATGTGTGCATATTTATGTGCATAAATGCTTGCTATATATGTGTGTATATATTTACTATGTATGTGTGCATACATTTATATGTTTACTATATATGTGTGTTTATGTTTACTATATATGTGTGTATGTATGTTTACTATGTGTATATATACATAATATACACACACATGAATACATTCACACATATATACATACATAAATACATAGGTATATACATATATATATGCAAACACTATATCATATTATTTTGCTGGTTGGTTTGTTTGTTTGAGTCAGAGTCTCACTCTGTCACCCAGGCTGGAGTGCAGTGTTATATTCACAGTCACCACAGCCCCGACCTGCTGTGTTCAGGCAATCCTCAGCCTTCTAAGTAGCTGGAACCACAGGCACACACCACCACGCCCAGCTAATTTTTTTATTTATTATAGAGACAAAGTCTCACCAAGTTGCCCAGGCTGGTTTCAAATCCCTGGGATCAGGCAATCCTCTCACCTCGGCCTCCCAAAGTGCTAGGATTATAGGTATGAGTCACTGCGTCTGGCCTCTTTTGCACGTTTTTAATCTTTATATAAATGGCACACTACCATGCTTTTCCCCTCAACATCAGGCTTTTAGAGTGATCTCTGACAATACCCATAACTCTTGTTTATTTCACCTGCTGTATTCCATTATGTGAATGTATCCAACTTCCTATAAGATGGACATCTATTTCCAACTTTTGCTATTTCAAATTATGCAGCAACAAGCATTCTTGAACCTGTCTCCTCGTGCACATGTTTTCTCTAGGCTGGAAGTGGAATTGCTAGTTCACAGGGCACATGTGTCTTGTACTCTATATTACCAAACTGCTTTCCATGGTTTTATACCAATTTGCAGCAGGGTGTGGGAAAATCTGCTATTCCACATCTTGGAACTGAGCCTATATTACAAAACTCATAAGACATTTGTTTTACTTATTTTCCTCTTTGTCCTTTCCTCCTTTATTTTATTTTAAAGATGTGGGGTATAGCCGGGCGTGGTGTAGCCATTACAGTAAAGGGAAGTCACTAGTAATCGATTAACTTCATATCCAAACCCCCAGGGGCTGCCTGCAAGATTAATGAAGTAGTTTTTCTTTTAAAAGAAAAATGATCGGGCCGGGCGCAGTGGCTCAAACCTGTAATCCCAGCACTTGGGGAGGCCCAGTTAAGAGGATTACTTGAGTCCAAGGGTTTGAGATCAGCCTGGGCAACTTAGTGAGACCTCATCTCTAAAATAAATTTAAAAATTAGCCGGGCGTGGTGGTGCTCGCCTCTAGTTCCAGCTACTTGGAAGGCTGAGGCGGAAGGATAGTCTGAGCCCAGCAGGTCGAGGCTGTGGTGGCCGTGAGTGTGCCACTGCACTCCAGCCTGGTTGACAGAGTGAGACTCTGACTAAAAAAAAAAAAAAAAAAGAAGAGGACTATGAGTCCCAGGGTTGATGTTTACTTATTCACTCATTCATTCACTCTGTGTGCTGCATACTTGTTATGAGCCAAGCCTGAATCAGACTCTGAAGGGACAGCATGGGGCAAGGCA
>CAUYQG010186697.1:0-22781 GCA_963574415.1 Tarsius wallacei
GTATAAGAATCTTAGAAAGCGTAGGAGACACCCTTATGGCAATTGGAACTGGGAACCAATTCCTATTCAGAACCCTAAAGCCCAATACCATAAGAAATAAGACAAATGGGACCTCATCAAATTAACGAGCTTCTGCAAAGCCAAAGAAACCATCAAGAGAGTAAGGAGACAGTCCAGAGAATGGGAAAAAATATTTGCCAACTGTATATCTGACAAAGACCTAACATCTAGGATCTACAAGGAACTCAAATGCGCCGAAAGGAAAAAACAAACAGCCCCGTTCAAAAGTGGGCAAAATACATTAATAGACACTTCTCAAAAGAAGATATATGGGCATCCAACAGATACATGAAAAAGTGCTCAGCCTCACTCATCATCAGAGAAATGCAAATCAAAACCACACTGAGACACCACCTAACTCCAGTAAGAATCGCCATCGTTAATAATTTAACAACAGATGCTGGCGAGGATGCGGAGAAAAAGGAATGCTTCTACACTGCCGGTGGGAACGAAAACTAACGCAGCCTCTTTGGAAGACAGTGTGGTGATTTCTAAAAGAACTAGAAATTGACCTTCCATATGACCCAGCAATTTCTCTATTTGGAAAATACCCGGAGGACCTCAAATCATTCTACAAAAAAGATACCTGCACACGTATGTTTGTTGTAGCTCTATTCACAATAGCAAAAACATGGAACCAACCGTGTTGCCCATTGAAGCTGGATTGGATTTAAAAAATGTGGTACATATACACAATGGAATATTATGCAGCCATATAGAAGGACAAACATATGGATTTCACAGCAACTTGGATAGATTTAGAGTCGATCACACTTAGTGATCTATTACAGAAACAAAGAACAGAGTACCATATGTTCTCACTCATAAGTGGATCTTGAACAAATATAATACTATAAGAAAGGGATTGGCAGTAGTGGGTAACTGTCAGGAGAGGGGGGTGGGATTGACAGTTGAGGGAAACTGCTGGGGAGGGAGGGGCATACCTCATCAACAAGGGTACCAGCATAATTAACATTTGCATACCTAACCCTGAATTGTACCCCACCTCTTTATAATAAAAAAAAAAGAAAAGAATTTTCAAATTGGCTCATAAAGCAAATCTAACTCTATTTTGTATAAAATAAATATAAAAAATGTAAGGATTCTAAAAGTCTAAAAATAAAGTTAAGAACAAAAATTTACGACTGAAATGGAAAAAAATAAGAAAATAGAAAGTTGCAATCCTGTCATCAAACTAGAATCCAGGCCCAAAAGCAATAAATTAAATAGAGAAAGAACTTTATAGTACTAAAAGTCACAGTCCAAAATTTACGATATATTAGTTATGAATATCTATATACCAAATAATAGTAATCACCTATATTGAACAGGAACTATAGAAAGTTAAAGAGAAATAAATAGCAATAGACAATTAATAGAGGACTTTAATACACTATTCTTAGTTCAAGACGTATAAAGTGAACTATAAATAAATTGATTAAGTACTTAATTAATGATCCAATTGTAAAAACAATTGACATAATGAACACAATATCCTGATAATAGAAAATATAATTTATTCTATGGCATACATAGAGCTTTTTCAAAAATTGATGTCACATAAAGGCCCTTTACCAAAATATCTGTAGGTTTCATAAAGTACAAATATTACAAAGCTATGAATATAATCATAATGCAATAAAACTAGAAATTGAAACATAAGCCACAAACAACACAAAAGACATTTCCACCTAGCAATTTTGAAGACTTCTATTAAACAAATCATGATGAAAAAGTAATCACACATAAAAATTACAGAATATCTACAAATAATGGTAATGAAAACACTATGTACCAGAATCTATGAGATACATTTAAAGTAATATATCTTTATGATCAGAGGAAAATTTATAGTACTGAACACCTGCATTGATAAAAATGAAAGAATGAAAACAAAGTAGCAAAATGTTTAAACCATAAAAGTAAGACAAAGTAAAACAAAAGAAAGCAAAGGAAATAATAAAGATTAAATAAGAAATTAGTGAGATAGAGAACAGAAAGATAGTTTAATTAATAAATAAAAATTGGCTGGGCACAGTGGCTCACGCCTGTAATTCCAGAACTCTTCTTGCTTGAGCTCAAGAGTTTGAGACCAGCCTGGGCAACATAGCAAGAACTCGTCTCTACAAAAATTAAAAAATAATAACTGAGCATGGTGGCACGTGCTTTGTAGTCCCAGCCACTTGGAAGGCTCAGGTGGGAGGATCACTTGAGCCCCAAAATTTGAGGCAGTGGTGAGCCATGATCGTGCCACTCTTAGTATAGGTTGCACTCCAGCCTGGATGACACAATGAGACTCTGACTAAAAAGAAAAAAATCAAAAGCCTGTATTTTTGAAAAAAGTATCCAAAAATTAAAGGGGGAAACAATTTAGTTAATAGAGGGGAAAAAATCATGCAAACAAGAGGGAAATAACCATGGACACAATTGAAAGAATCTTCTCTGTACACACCTTTGCAAGTAAATTTGAAAATCTAGATTATATGGATAATTTTTAGAAAAATATAGTTTACAAAAATCAATTTTCATAATTGAAATAGAAAAAGTTCTCAAGAAACGACTCCTCATAAAAGTACCTAACGCAGCTGGTTTCACAGAACAATTTTACCAGACTTTTAAAGACCAGGTAGTCCTAATGAGATCTGCATTTAAAACAAAGGAAAATGTCCAAATTATTTTTATGAAGGAAGTATAACACTGGCATCATAAAAGACTATTGGACCAATATAACTTATGAATATTAACACAAAAATTCTAAATAAAATATTCAAGAGTCCAAAGTCACACTATATAAAAGGTTATATACCATGGCCAACTGGGATTTATGCCAGGAATGCATTATATTTTTATATTACTTATTCCACATTCTGCAATGTGTCTAAGTGCTGTGTCAGGTAAGAGAGCTAGAGAGATCAGCTTGCTATCAGGTAACTTATCTGTAGTTGTTCTTTTTTGAATTTTAGTTAACTGGTACCTACCCAAAGGTACAAACTTTCTTCCAAATCTCAGTATGACTCACAATTAAAATTAAATTATCCCATGACTGCTGTCCTGAGATGTGAGTCTTTAAAATTTGGCAACAGTGATTTCTCAAAAGGCATCAGTTAGAGTAACTATCAGAAAATTGAGTTTATTCATTTCAGAGCAATTTTCTAAAGACATCCATGCCAAAGAAGGACTGGGAATAATTGAGTTGCTATGTGGTTATGAATTTCACCTTATCTTATAAATATTGGACTAAAATGGAAAATGTTAGAAAGAAAAATATCTTTATTCAGTATAGTTCTTGAACTGCTCTTGAAAGAATTTATCTAAGTCTCAGGATCTAAAAGAATCAATAAATTAATCTGGAAATATTCTAAACATCAGGCTGATTAGATACCTTGCCAACTGATGATTACTTTGAGGTTTTATTGTCCTTTTTTAGAGAAGTCTAATAAAAAATTGTCTATTGATTTTCTTTTTTAAATTTATTTTTTATTTTATTTTAAAGATGTGGGGTAAAATGCAGTATTAGGTATACAAGTGGTCATCGTTTAGGTAAAGTTTGAGCCTCCCTTTGGCCCCCACTTTGCCTAGTGAGAGATCAGGTACCCTGATTGATGTTGTATCCCTCCCACCACCCCCGCAGTATCCTGCTACTGCCAATCCCTTTCTTATAGTATTGTGGTAGATGTTCAGGGTCCGCTTGTGAGGGAGAACGTGTGGTACTCTGTTCTTTGTTTCTGTGATAGATCACTGAGTATGATAGACTCTAAATGAATCCAAGTTGCTGTGAAGTCCTTATGTTTGTCCTTTTTTATGACTGCATATTATTCCATCATGTATAAGTATCACATTTTTTTTATCCAGTCCAGTCTTGATGGGCAGCATGTTTGGTTCCATGTTTTTGCTATTGTGAATAGTGCTGCAGATATAGTGAATTGCAGCAAATGTGGCCACATTCCACAATTTGGAGCCCCACCTGTTGCTGTTTGCTGAGCAATAACTTAGGAAGTGGGGTGGGTGGGAGAGAAGATTTTGCCTGGTGGATTTAATAAGATGTAAGATTTATACACACAATTAGTTATCATACCTATCACCAAGCTTTCTACAAATCAAAGTGTGATTCATAGGACTGAATTTTTTCATTTTGCTATGAATCATGTTAGGATGTTATTTGGTGACCTAATTTTTCTTCAAGGTTGTTCTTGATGTTACTACAAATCTACTTTTATCCATGTAATACCATTGGGGACAGAGAGAGGGAAATGGAATGACCTCTGTAATTAGCCCAAAGGCCATCATCCCTAAAAAATGACTCTGGGAAACCCTTCCACACAGATACATCAAGATCGCCCTAGCTGTCAACTTTTGTGTATGTTTCATGGCAAACTGGAAATAAGATAACAAGTAAACTAATCTGCATTGCTTTCGTTAGTGATATATTCAAGTTGAGTATAAAATAAGGCAATATGATAGTCACCCAATATGGATTTGTCTCTGTGGAGAAATACTTGTAAAGTAAAAACAAATATTTTTGAGCAACTACTAACTGACAGATACAATGCCAGACAGGATGGCGAATGAGCATTATCCCTTGGGTTGAAAAACATTCACTTTTGTCAAATGATTCCTGTAGTGGACACTGGTGTTCTTCCTTGATCCCCTCAGATCATTTTTATCATTCTAGGCAACCCTCACACAGCTTCAGGATCTTTTTGCTTTCAATATTAGACACCAGAGACTCCTTGGAATCTGAAATCGCTTTGTTGTAAATCACGTTGTTGCCTAGGAGTTTATATCCCTTCCTACTTCCCCACGGGGGCCTTTGACCAGTGACTGGTTTATGGAAAAATGTAAAAGCCCAGACCCCTTGTTCTTGTCAGGATAAAAGGAATAGAGTTCCCCTTTGTAATCGGCTGCTCTCAAGGGACTTTGCCTGAAATCTGAAATTTTGCTCTCTGAATTGTCCCCTTCACAGTCCCTGCTCACTTTCTTACAGTTCTTAACTGGTTTCTTCCAGCAACACTTCCTTAATCAATCACTTACACATCCATCCTCATCTCATAATCTGTTTCTGGGGAACTCAACCTAAAATACTACTTCTAAATTTAAGAATGTGCAAAACCTCCACTAATTTCCTAGAAACAGAGAGAATTAAAAATTCTTTAAAGACTCATTCGAAAAGCAAGCAATTACAATTTCCTTGAATAGCTAATTGTGGGAGACAGAATGAGTCAGTGGGTCGTGATGTCCATCAAGAAAGGCTTAATTTCAATATGATATCATTCTTTCTGACATAAATATATGTAAGTGTGGGACAATGGAAAAAGTATACCAGTTTTTTTCAAGAGCAGAAGAGCAAGAAGAAGGTGAATGTGTACAGAAAGAGATTTTTAATAAGCTCTTTTAAAAATCTAACAAGAGAAAAAATATGAGAAGGAAGGAGAGAATAATGAAATCATTTTCATTCCCTTCGGACTTCCCATTATCTTTTTTCTTATTCCATTTTAAGAGAGCCATCTTTTTTATAGTGTTTATTTGATATAGACCTCGAGAGTAAAAAAGAGAAATAAATAGACACTTTATAAAAACTTTAAAATACTGAAGAGTGGCCAAAATAAGTAGATCCAATGATATATTTTATAGAGTGATTTGAGTTCTTCAGGGTATATTCCCAGTAGGGGGATGATATATTTTAATTAACTTAGTAAGTGGAAGTTTAGCTCTAACATATGGAGATAGAGGAAAAAAGGCAGTAAAGTCTAAGTGCACTAAGAGGAAATAGCCACTTAAACATGGAAGAAAAACATGGACACTCACTATTCAGAAACACAGACTATCAGTGGGATGGATGTGTTATACTGCCTTGCAAGGAAAGGCTCTGCTGTGCTCACCAATGGAACGTCATAAGCTACCTATACCTATTTGCTAAACAGATTATCTTATTAATGAATCATATTAGCAACATAATCCTAGTTTACTTATTTACAAAGGATATGTAGCCTATGATTTAGCACATAGCAGGCACTCAAAGACATATGTTGAATAAATAAACCTCAAATATCAGAACTGGGGGACATGGCCTTTCAAGTGTGATTTCATTCACAAGAATAATGAGAACACGTATTTGAAATCATGACTTTCTCATCAACTTGTCAAAAAAAGAAAGCTTCATTTCCCCCAAAATCTACAGAAAAGAAGTACCCTGAATTTAATTTGATCTTAGGCCTGAAAAAGGTCTAAAATTGATTTTCTGTCTTTCTATTTAGCCTAAGTAGTTAATAGTGACAGGAGTGGTTATTATAACTTAATCTATATTAATATTGGGAAATTTTAAATAATTTTTAAAAGATGATAGAATTAATATAATTTCATAGACATATTTGAGACTATATGGAATGGGGCTTGCTAGAATTTGGCAAAAGAATAGAACAATGCAAGAGAATTTTATATACAATATCTAATCCCACTTATACACAATATCAAATAGATTAAGAAGAGGCATATTAGGTGTTAAATAGCATTAAATAACAGCATTAACAGTGAAGGTACATTCTTAAAAATTTTAAAGGAATGCCATTCCTTAAACTGATGTATGAGATTTAAAGTATAGTTCTTTCATCTCCTTCTGAGTCTTCATATTCTACTACCTACTTCATAATTTCCCTTGGCAGGTTTCAGATGAGATCTTTTACAAAACTTTAAAGTTTTTTTTACAAGATATGTACACTCACCAATAATAGTGTATACAGAATAGTAACATTTTCCTTATTTGCATAATGTGGTTTGGGTTTAGTGAATGAAATTCAGTCTCAGTGGATACTTACTCAAGCCCAGTAAGAACAATTATAAAGACAGAATTATCTATCTATCTATCTATCTATCTATCTATCTATCTATCTATGTAATCTATTATCCCCATTTTAAAATAAGAAAACTGAAGTGTGATAATATTAAGTAATTTGCTCACACAGACTGTTTCATATCAACTCTAGGAGGTAGTTTCTATTACCATTGTATGAATGAAAAAGTTGGCTCTCAAAGAGGATATGACGTTTTTGTACTTCCTAGGTTTTATGATTTCTGCTCCAGCTCAAATATTTTACCCATATCGGATAGCATTTTGAAAAAGCCTATTGTGTAAGAGCTTTTTGAAAAATCTCTATTATTAAATTTTTCTTCTCTTTAAATAGGCAACACAGTCCCTTCTTGTTTAATGAAAAGTATTACTAGAACTAATTAATTCCTTCTTGAAGAGTTCAGTTAATATGCTTGACTTTTTTTTTTTTTTAGAGAGAATTACAGTTCTCAATGCTGGCTTGCTGCCTGCAAAAAGAAAACAGAAATGAAAAAGGAAAAGGAGAGGAAGAAACATATGATATATCCAAGGCACATCTGAAGGTGAGAGGTACCATTAAACTAAACTTCTTGGGGTACCATGTTGAGATTTTTCTTCACAGAAGCTGAAGTCATTGATCCTTTTCAGTCTTGAGAGGTGGTGTCTGCAAGAATCAAGGAAATGAGCGGCAGAGGGTTAAGCACATTTCAGCATTTAGGTATTTTTTGCCCTCTAACTAAGAAATACTTTATCATACATGCCAGTTTATGAACATCAGGTCACAGACTAAAACCAGCTATCATCAGTCAATTAGCATAATACCACTGAAATCTGCCATGTATTCTTTAGATAAAATTAATAGTAGACATAGGTATGCCACTCCTGGCAAAACTTGAAAATTAATCACACCAAAATTAAGAAAAAAATTATTTAAGAGGAAAATTGTCCTAGCTTGTGAGGTCAGCCTTTTTCAGCCCAACTTAAATTACTTCCACTAACTCAGATATTTTGTGTTAGTGGATGGCAAAGAAAGGGTGTGCTACTGTTGCAAAAGTAAACACTTATTTAAAAGATAATCAAAATATGAGAAAAAGAATCAAAATATGAACCTTTCCTCCCCCTTAAAAAAATCTGTAAGAGTGACTATAAAACACTTTAGTATAAAAAGGTATATTTTAACAAGCATCTATGCTGAGTCATGACGTAACAGCCTGTAACTGGGTCCTTTTAGATTTCTCAGTAGAGAAAATAGTGGTTAGCATGGTTAGAGGAGATTTATATGTGGTGTGGTGATCATGTCAGGAACATCAGAGGCAATTCTGAAACTAGCAGATAAAAGATTTCTAACCATGACATTGCATAACCATTATAGATAAGAATGTTCTTAATACTGAACTTGATCATGCCAGGAAACCAAGATTTGTGCAGGTCCAAGTATTTGGTCCACAAGATTCTAATGCCTACCTCTCACATTGCTAAATCAATACAATTTGAGGAAAAACGAAAAAAAAGCAGATGAAATAGCCATCAAAACCACAAAGCCATTGGAAAATAGTTCCTTCTTTTGACATTTAGATTGTTTCTGTCTTGCTACTCCCCATAGACATAACTGAATCTGGTAATTCACTTTTGAAAATGTAATTAATAACCCAAAGCCAGTTCAGTGTGGCAGCACAACAACCAATGACCACAGGACAATTCAGTTTTGACAAAACAAGAGACAATGGCTATGATTTCTTTATGTTTAATGTGGCTCTTAGATAATTTAAAAGCCACCAGTAAATTAGTTTTTATCTAAGAACATCAAAGTCTAGCAGATGTCTTTTACTTAATGAGTCAGTGATTTTTCATATAATTTTAATATTATTTTAACTGAACCGTATTTGGGAGAAAATTTAAGTTGATTTTTTCGCTGTGTTCATTAAAAAGAAAATGACGTTTTTATAAGACTTATTTTTAGGAAAGAAAAAATATTTTTAACATTCTTTTTATGCCACTTACTTTGTATTTTCTACAAAAGAGACATGGAAGACATTTGTTGAATTACAAGGCTAACGTTCCTCCCAAATGCCAATCGTTTACCTTCTAAATGATAACCTGCTGAATGTCTAAGTCTATTACCTCTTGCATTCTGTCTCCACATGCTTTTTTTTTCTTGCTACTCATACCTTTTTTCATGAAATAATGAAAAACCTCATTAGATAGGTTCAAGGCCAACTGCGTCTTTTAGTGCTTTTATACGTGTAGCTTTGTTAATCATCTTTAGAGTAATCTTTAGGTAGCCAAGAAAATCTCTTCTTCAGTGTCTCCTTTGTGCCTGTTGATCTCCTGCTTCCTTCAGATGTACAGAGCCCAGCATCAGTTTTTGGAATACCTCATTGTATATTCCAGCTTAGTCTGAGTTTGGATGACAGCTGAGAGCGGCTAGAAGCATGACAAAGCACCACCATATGGAAAGATTTCTATTTATGTGGACACCTTCTTTGAGTTGAGCTCATTATGGTGCAGCCTGAAGGACAAAAACAACTACTGTGGAAATTCTATCATCCTTAACAGGCCAATTTTTGCCTCATTCTCCCCACCTACTCAGACATCTGGCAAAAATCCACCTCTTACTAACTGAGTAATTTGGGGCAAGTTCCTTGACTGACTTAAGCCTTCTTTTTCCCATCTGTAAAATGAGCACAGAAAAAAGGCCTACCTCATCAAGCTTATTTTTCTAAAATTTGTTTTAAAATAAATTAAAAATTACAAAAAAGGACCAAGAACTCCTGTATCCTCTTTACCCAGGATTCAAATTGTTAATGTTTTATTTCATTTGCTGCAACTCTCCCACTGCCCCTCCCTTTTTCTATCCCTCTGTCTCCCATTATCATTCGTCTTTTCTGAACCCTTCAACAGCCACCTTCAGTGTAATGTCCTGTCACCTCAAAACACTTCAATATATATTCCCCTAGAACAATGAAACTCCCACATAAACAGTATAAATCCTTCAAAATCAAAAAATCAACATTGATACAACACTAACATCCAGCACAAGGCTGGAAGCATGTCTCAATGACCTGATATTTTGCCCACCCCCCACTGCTTTCCACCCACATTCCCTGCAGCTGGGGGTTCATTGATGAACCACTTGCAGGCTGAAGCCTCCTCAGGCAGTGGGGGCCAATCTCATGGCTAAACAGATTATGAACAGCCCGAACTCAGTAACTTGAGACTTTGTCTTGAGTATATCTTTCAGACCAGTTTCGTTTAAAGTTCTCACATTTGTGACAAAGCCCTTTTACTTTATTTGCCTATGCTTAATGCCCTGTCCCTAGGTTTAGATTCAGAGACAGCTTTTAATAATTTTTTGTTTAGCAGTGTAAGCTTTTGAGACAAAATTATATCGAACCACTATATGTCTAAGGACATAGAGATATTTGGTTGGATATCTGATTCTTCCATTTTCTGGACATCAGGGATTATTTAACTGATTTGGATCTCAGTTTTTTTATCTATAAAATAGAGCACCAGCTGAGGCCATTGAGATCATATAGTATAAATATGGAAAAAATAAATTTGTGTTAATGTCTTGATAATTGATCCATTTCAAGAAAACTAATTCTCACTAAGCAGTGACAAAAATATGATGTTTAAACAATAATGCAAATTTATAGCATATGGTGCATTAGTCAAGGAGATCCCATCCTGCTTGGTCAACACATTATACTCCTCACAGAAAACATACTTGGGAAGCCAAGTTATAAGAACTAATTGCTTAGTAGGCATGGGGCCAGTCTTATCACACTGGCCATTTTGATCTCCTTACCATAATGACTAATAGCATTTATCTTTTCTATATGACTAGAATTTCCAAGTTTCCAGATCTTTGTTTGGGTTGCTCAAGGAAACTTCTCCTGACTTGACAAGTTTTTAGTCTTTGAGCTCTCATTTTCAAGAATTTATGAAGTCCTTTTTTCCTTGATAGACTGTCATACTGATTTCTTTAATATGAATTTTACTGTAGTGACATCTCCCCAGTAACCATGATGGTGTTTGGGAGTTACCAAATCCCTTTTCAATATTGTAGAGCAAACTTGTTGGTAATAGAGAAGTCAACACATTTTAAAGGACCATCAGGTAAACCTTTATTTTCTGTTATAGTCAGTCATGCAGCATTATGCAAGATAATCAATTTTTTAGTGTTGAAGAAAACTACATATGCTCAACTGTGGTAGATAAAGACAGGGTGAACCCTATGATCTCTGCCTTCTGGTATTCCTACGTTTGTGACTTCCCATTTCCTTGACTGTGAGCAGGACTTCTGATTTGTTTCTAACCAATGGAATACAGAAAAAGTGATGAGATGAATATGATTATGTATACGTGAGTTTGTAATTCTCATTTGCTGAGAGACTCTCTCCTGTGCTGGTTTTGAAGAAGTCAGCCAACGTGGTATAAACTGGCCAAAGGAGTGGGCCATGTGATCTGAGGGTGACCTCTAGCCAAAAGCTAGCAAGAAATTGAGTCCCCCAGTCCAACAGCCTGAAAGGAACTTAATGCTGCCAACAGTCATTGGAGCTTGGAAGTGGGTCCTTCTCTATTGAAACTCAGATAAGACTGAAGCCCTAGATGAAACCTTGATTACAGCCTTGTGAAACCTTAAAGCAGAGAACTTAGGTAAGCCATTCATGGACTCTTCATCCACAGAAACAGTAAGAAATCAATGTGTGCTGTTTTAAATCACTGAGTTTGTAATAGTTTGCTCCACAGCCATAAAAAAGCACCACATGTTCTCACTTTTATGTGGGAGTTAAATGGCCACAAAGATGGAAATAATGGACACTGGGCACACTAAAAGTGGGGAGGTGGGAGGTGGGAAGCGGAGTTGGGGTCAAAAGTTACCTATTGGGTACAATGTTCACCATCTAGGGAGTGGGCCACCTGAAGGCCAACCCCCACCAGTATGCAACATGTCAATGTAATAAACATATACTTGTACTCTCTGAATCTAAAATTTAAGAAAATTAACACACCATTAGACTTCTCCTTTTTTAATGTAATATATGTTTCCCCGACAACCCCGACTATATCCCAACAACCCCTACTATATCTTGAATAAGTGTTTCTACAGAAAACCTCTTTTACACATAATCGACTATTCCATAATTTAGTTTGTGAGGTGGTGGCAAAGAGTACTAAAAAGTGAATGCATGTATTTAGGAGTCTCGGAAGTAAGTCAACGGCATATTTCTCCTCCATCACAATCTGAGCCCTGCCATTGTTTTGCAGACAACATCCCTTGTGGGCATCTTCTTACTTTAGCCAGGGGAATGTCATCTTAGAGACCCCCATCATTTTGCTAGCTGCCCAGGGATGGAAGCTTACTAACAAGGCCAAAGCTACAAACATCCTCCCATATGTAACACCTGGCATAACCACAAGGCTTCCTCCTAACCAACTTACATGCCCTAACCATGGGATCTTACAACCTAACCACAGGCCCTTTCCTTAGTTACCCCCTAACAATGCCAACCACAAAATTTTCCCCTCAAGTCCTATAACTACCCTAGTCTGTAAGTAGCAGCAGGTTTCAGTTTCATCTGGAGTTCTCTTCCGCAGATCTTTTCCTTGGAATAAACCTGTGTTGCTGTTGTGCCACCTCTTTTCTATCTGCTCATTTTCTTCACCTAACACTTATCTATCAGGAATTTACACCTTTGCCTCAATTGTAAGACAAAACAAAATTATATGTTCAGGTAATTAATTTTGCCCCTCCTGAGTTGAGTCTCAATCGTTTTTCTTCCAGAGAGCAATCTTTCTGTAGGGTCTTTCTTCCAAATGGATATATAAGAGTTCAACCAAGTGAAGAAATAAGGGAGAAAGTTACAGGAACAAGTTCAGAATGCAAAATTCCCATGGTGGGAGGGCACATGATATTAAATGAAGGCATAAGTGTGCACAATAAAACCGGGTGGGTAAGATGAAGTCAGACCATGCAAAATCTTCATAGAGAGGTTTAGCTTAAACCTATAGACTATGAAAAGCTGCTGAAGAGTTTTAGGACTGTGGGGGAGGTGGTACAATCAAAGAAGCCTTTTGAAAATATGAGTCTGGCCCAAGTGTAGGACAGAGAACAGGAGGTGATTGAAGCAATCTAGTGAGAGATTATGATACCCTGAATTAGTGTGATAGTAATGAAAATGGAGAAGAGATGAAGATCATTGGACAGAGATTCCTAAAATTATGATACACCATTGTTTCTTATCCATTTTATTTTTATCTCTCACATCTTGGAAACATTTTATAATTCAATTTTAATTTACTGGAAGAATTTCCTTAGTTTCTTCAGAAAAGATGCATGGCTAGTATGCTTTCTGGGACCTTGTATGTTTGAAAAGGTATCAACATTGTCTTCATAAGTAAATTAGTGCACGGGTTCTTTGACTTCTATATTTTTCTCTCAACATTTTATAAATGAGGAACTTTAACTTCCAGTTTTATATAGCAGAAAATAAATCTGTCTCCCTGTGATTATCTGCGTTTGTGTGCATACTATGTTCTCTTTGTCTGGAAGTTTCCAAGATATTTCATCCTAAAATTTCACCAGATATGTCTAGAAATGTATATTTTGTCTTTTAAATCCTATTTGATGCCCAATGAACAATTTTTATCTGAACACTTGATTACTTTTGAAGCTCAGATAAGCTTTCTTTCTAAAATTCTTGAATAATTGTTTCCTCCCCTTCATTTACCTTCTCTCCTTCTGGAAATTCTATTCTTGACATAAATCTCTTGACTTGATCTATAATATATATTTTTAACTCATGATTTCTATTTCTTTATGTCTGTTTCTCTTTTTGAGATAGTTTCTATATTTGAACTTCCAAATCACTTATTCAGTTTTAAGTAGTGCTGATTCCAATTTCTTCACTACTACTTTGGAATTTTTAATTTTCAAATTTTTCCCCTCAAACCCTTTACTTTCTCATAATTTCTGCGTTGTATTTTATTTTTCATAGTAATTTTAATGACAGATTTTTAATTTTTTTCTAATGTTGTAACTTCTTTCCTTTGAACTACTAAGTCCCCTTAACTGACTGAGAATTATAAGTACATTCATTTCAGCAAGTTTAGGAATCTTCGGAACTTTGCAGGTGAGATTTTTGGAGACCGTTATTCCGTGGTGGCTTTGCAAAAGAATAAGGTAAGAAGTATTTCATTTTTAACCACTAGTGAAACAACTGGATTAATTGGTGCTGAGAACTTTACTATTTCAGTCTTCTTCAGGTATGAGCTTTGAGTGGATCTTCTTTTTTTTTGGTACATTATAAGGGGAGAAGTTCATAACAGTAGTTCCCCTCAAGACCTCAAGGGTGGCAAGAATCTATGGGATAAGCAGAGTATCTCAGGGATAGATACAGTGGTGAGCAGGCAGAAAGGGTTTAACTCTGTAGTTTTAGGCAATCCCTAGAATCTGCTGGCTGTCCTCTCAGAGAGCTTTGGAGTCAGAGCTCCTTACTTAATACTATTATACATAAGAAAAAATGGTCTCTTTCCTCCTGGTAATTAGAATCATGTTGCAGAGAAGGTGTTTTCTTCTCCTACTCTTGTTTCTGTAACATTATCTGGGAAGCCTAAAGATCCCAGATGTATGGAATTTCCCACAGGTTTCTACAGTGTAATACGGACATCTCTATACAATCTTCCTAACCCCTTCCATTACTATAACCAGAAAGACACCCCTTCCCCCCTCACCCCCCACAAGCTTTAATTTACTGGAGATTCACTCCAGCAGGAAGTTGGAGGAAATTTTAAAAAAAGAACACGTTAGGTTGTCATCTTCCCAGGATCCTTCCTTTGGGTGGTAGGGTTTTAAAAAAATATTTTAATTTTTAAGAAACCTATACTAAAATCTCCCTGAAAGGAATTTTAGGTAGTTTTTTTTTTTTTAAGAAAAATTGTATAATGATGATAGTGTGATCCAACTCCTTAAAAACAATGATTGTACTAGAAACATGTTCATAATTGGTAATTGGGTGAGCCAAGCAAAAACACATACCTTAGAATTAACAACTAAAAATATGGTCATATTAGCATCAGAAATTGATTTTTTTCTCAAGCTGTCTGCCAATTTTGTATTGATTAGTAGCTGTCCTTGAAAATCAAGATACTATTGATCTGCATCAAGTAGCTAAAGAGTCCTCAAGAAAAATTTGTGGATTTTGATGTATTGCAAAATGGAATAAGGTCATGGTAAACTTGTCTGTTCTGTTTTTGTTATTTACATGTCTTAAATAACTCTGTGCCTCTTTCTTTCTTTGTTAACTGACATCACCTAGATAACGAAACCTCTCTGATTGTCAAATCACTCCTAGGCTTTGTGAAGTGGTTTTGGATAGTTTCATGATAAATCATCTTAGGAGAGACTTGACCTGACTTTAGGTCTTGAATGTTCTAGTTCTTTAGATGATCAATAGAAACACTCTTGAAGATGTATAGTTAAAACAATAAAGTACTTAAGTCTATAATTTTTTTTCTGTGAATGAAATTGGCTCTAATTTTAAGCAAAAACACTTTGAGAAGATAAGACAATTGAATACTGTTGCTCTTTGGACAACAGTCTTCTTAGTCTTTAGAACTAAGATGTGAGAACACTCTAAATGAAGTCAGAAAAAAGGCGTGACAAAATGATGATGAAATTAGGACAAGAGATATGTTTGCAAGATTAAATGGCTCACTACTATTGCTAAAAGCATATAGAATATCACTAAGTGTTAAATAAGGAAAATTACCAACCTACCTAAAGAAGCATTCTGTGGCAGAGTCAAATGTCCTAAAATTGAACAGAAAGAATTAATTTTTCCCTTCTTCTAGTACAAATAAAGTGGAGGTTCTTTTTCTCTTTCTTTTCTACATTTGAATGAGACTAAAGAGGCTCAGGTGGCCCTGAGAGCCTTGAAATTTAGATTATTATATAGAGATGACAGCTAGAGAAGTCTCAGCCTGGGGTTCAACTTAATTGCTTTCTGTCTACAGGACCCCATATTGTGTATCCCAATATGGTTCCAAAATTCTCTGTTCCCTGCAAAGTAGAAGTTCCTTTAGATTACCTCCTGCCTACCCGACTATTTCTATTAGTGGAAAGGTTTTGTACTAGTCACTGCTTCTGTGTTAGCTCAGATGGATTCAGAAAGGGAAGGAGGGCTGGATAGCCGGGGTAGATTTAGGAGACATGGAGCTGTAACTCATTGACATGTGCTTTAGGAAGTGGCTTTGTATCATTCCTATTTGTCCAGGTTGTAAGTTTCTGCTATCACATTGGGCACTGGTAATCTGTAAAGAACCTGGCAAGGGAGATCCCTGACCTGAAACTCTAGTTTTTTATTTTGCTTTGTTTTATTATGGATCACAGTCTCACTCTGACACCCAGGCTGGAGTGCAGCAGCACGTTCACGGCCACTGCAGCCTTGATCAGCTGGGCTCAGGTGATCCTTTTACTTCAGCCTTCCAAGTAGCTAGAACCACAGGCGTGTGCCGCCACGCCCAGCTAATTATTTATTTATTTATTGTAGACAAAGACTCCTCAAGTTGCCCAGGTTAGTCTCGAATCCCTGGTCTCAGGCCATCTTCTCGCCTCCGCCTCCCAAAGTGCTGGGATTACAGGTGTGAGCCACTATGCCCAGCTATAAAATTCTAGTTTTATTTTTATTTATTTATTTATTTGGGTTGGAGTCTCACTCAGTCGCCCAGACTGGAGTGCAGTGGCCGCTCCCGGCCACCGCAGCCTCGACCTGCTGGGCTCCAGCGATCCTTCCGCCTCAGCCTTCGGAGTAGCCGGAATTACAGGCGCGCGCTACCATGCTCGGCTAATTTTCTTGATTTATTATAGAGATGAGGTCTCGCCAAGTTGCCCGGGCGGGTCTCGAACCCACGGGTTCAGGCAATTCACTCACCTCAGCCTCCCCAAGCACGGGATTACAGGCTGAGCCACCGAGCCAGGCCAAAACTCTAGTTGTAAAGAGTTTCATTCTGCTCCTCTCCAGACAGCACCCTTCTATACAAGATGGAGTCTCTAAGGTCAAGGAGTCTGAGATCTCTAATTTGAACCAGAATTTCCAGATTTTTAGGAAGTGTATTTGTCAAGATAGGAAAATAAAATGTATTTAGTTAACAGTTTGCTAGTTTGATTTATAAGATTTATATATTTAGGTAAATAGTGTTTGAGCCCTCGTTTGTATTCTTAACCTGGACCCTACAAATGTTGGGAGCAGACCTACTTATCACTAGTCCTTTGGGGCAGGAGAAGAGTTCACTTGACCCATTTCTGGACAAGTTCCATCCCAGAACAAGGCTTTCAACTAGTCCTAGCTCTTCCACTAGTGGGACCTTGGCATGTCACTTCTTCCGAGTCTTAGTTTTTCCATCTGTGAAACAAAGAGGTTAGAAAATATGAGCTAAAGGTCTTTTCCAGCAGTAAGCATGGCAAAGCATAAAGAACTATTTTTGGCTTTTCAGGGCTCACTGGAACCTTTAAATCCTTTTTGAACCAAGGCTTCTATGGGTAAAACAGTGGATCCTCAATACACATCTATATCGTGAGTATGCAGTAGAATTGTTCTAGTCTCACCAACCTGTGCATATGAAAATGAATTTGATAACATTTATAACTCCAGTTTCACCAGTTTCTATGCATATACTTAAGGCAAGAACCTTCACCCTCCTCAAAATTTCACTCAGGTAGTTATGGGCATCCCTGGGATTGTGACAAGTGAATTTTTTAGTAGTTCATAGGGTTTTCCACTCAAGGATGTCATTTTAGTGTTTGCTGGAGAGTGCCTTTCCCATTGACCCACAACATGTCGCCTGTAGCCTGAGTGACAAACAGTATGGATGATGGTACTGTGTACCACCTTTTAATGCCTCTAAGGCTATAATCCTACAGAACAAGCTTCAGCCATGGCATGTATCATACCTTCTTTCTCTTCATTTTATTTTCTACTTTGTCCCCAGGATGCCAAAGCAGAGGTGAGTATGCACCTCTCTCTCACACAGTTTCATGTGAAAGCAGGGTTTCTCTTGATAGGACTCAGACACAGATCCGAGGATCGTGGGACAGATTTTGACACTAGCCTCAACATCCATGTATCTCCCCAGGTGTTGAACGTCCTCAGACTCTTTCCCCGCCTGAATATCAATCAGGCAGATGCCCATGGATTACTGGCCCACTAACCGATCAGATATACCAGATATGAGAACACAACTAGAATACAACAAATCAGTGAGTAAATGAATGAATAAATAAGATACCTAAATATCAGGAAAATGATGGAGTGCAGTGATAATAGGAATCAGATATCATTTCTGATAGTAGGATACTAGAAATTCATTTAGATGCACATTGTTTAAGGATATTACCTGTTTATTAAGGCCTTGGTAAATGGTACTTGCGTGTTTATCAAGAAAGTTAATCACTAACATTCACTGAGTACTTGTGAAGTGCCAGGAACTGAGCTACATATTTATATGCATTATCTCATTTATTCATTTAGGTCAGGGTTTGGTAGACTTTTCCTATAAAGGGAAAAATAGCTAATTATTTTCAGCTTTGTGAGGTATAACATGCCTGTTGCACTATTCAGCTCTAAAAGCCAAAGTATAAACAAGTGGGTATGACTGTGTTCCAATAAAGCTTTATTTTCAAAAATAGGTTGCAGGCTGAATTTGGCCACAAGCCATAATTTGCTGACTCCTGCTTTACAAAATTGATGAGATTGGTACTATTTGCATATTCATTTAGCGGACAAGGAGGTCAAAACATCTAAAGAGAGGCTAGGCAATTTATCCAAGTTCTCAGATACTAAGGAGTGGAACTGGGCTTTGAACCTGAGCAGTCTGATTTCAGGGCTCATGCTCTTCAGTATAGAATCATTTCTAAAACTTGGCAGTAGGTTTCAGACCACCATTAGGTGAAAAACTTAAGAGCTGGGACCTGCCTGTGAACCTGCATTATATGTGGGCTTAATGATTTCTTCCTTAGTCATCATCATTGCCAACCCAAAGCCTGATATATGCTGATTATCTGTTAAAGAAAAAAAAACCAGTGATAAATGAAAGGTCACTTTCTTGATTTTTAATCATCAACTCATGCTTTGAAATATCAAGAAAGGATAGTGTATGCTACATGCTAACAACCCTTAATTAGAGAATTGCAGTACTCACGACTTCTTAATTGCTCTAATAACGTGATCTCACTTTACTCATTAATTTCATTTCCAACATGGCGCCTCAAGCCAGCTTTACCTTTCATCAGGAGGCCATGAGTCAGTAATAATAGTGATGATGATCATAATGGTGATAATAATTCTATTAACAACACCTTTATATAATACACGCCAAACCACTCACTCTTCTAAACACTTGAATCCATTCATTCATTTGACCTTCATAGCAACTATTTTACAGGTGAAGCAGCTGAGAATAAGAGGTGTTAAGGAGCTTGGCTAAAGGTAAAATGCCAGTCAGTGGCCCAACCTAGATTTGAAGACAGGCAGTCTGGCTCCAGAGCTCATGCTTTTAAATTACTAGTTCTGACAACCTTACAAGGAGGGTTTTACAATATAGTAAAAAACAAAATTTGTCATTTTGGGTATTTTGGTTAGTCAGTTTAAGGAGATAGCATGTAAATTGTTCTTGGTGATTACGAATTCTAAGAGATTCTTTCTTCTTTGGGGGACTATAACATTCCTTGAGTGTGAAGGAGTGGGATGTCCCTATCATTAGTTTCTCTTGCTCACACTTGGCACTGGAAATCTGTGCATATACTAGTGCCTTTTCCCTGAGACAATTTAGAGAAGTGATGATTTGAGTGAGTGAGTGTGTGTGTGTGAGTGTGTGTGTGTGTGTGTGTGTGTGTGTGTGTGTGTGTGTAGTGGGTGGTAAAGAAGGAGACCGTGGGGCACTTCGGGAATACCCAGGGACATGGATGAGGACATATTAACATTTTGAGGTGGAGGCATTTTCCTTTATCACTTTTACAGTTTTCTGCCACAATTTTCTCTCTTGAATTTGTATTTCCTTCAGAGAGGAAAGAGATATGTTACTAGAACTCCCATATCTCCTTGGAACTTACCATTTCCCTATATGCAGTCCAACTTCTTATTGCCAACATCTGTGACTCTGCCTGCGAGGTCTCTCTGGCCCCCAGAGCCTTCTCTGCCTACACACTTGGCAGGATGGAAGTGCCAGGTAAATAAGATTCCCTGAAAGTAGCTCTAACTTATGATTGATGAGAGTTGGTATATAAATATTCCAGCACCATCAGAGCCTAGGGCAGAATAATGCTGAGAGATGTATGCTACACTGGCTCTCAGAACAGCTCAGATGATAAAGTTACAGTTGTCCAAAGTGGAAGCTGGCTTAATAATTGTATGAGTCAGGTTCCACCAGAGAAACAAAACCAGTGAGATAGATAGATAGATAGATAGATAGATAGATAGATAGATAGGGATAGAAAGATAGATTTATTGCAAGGAATTGACTTATATGGTTGTAGAACCTGACAAATTTAAAAATCCTTAGATGGAGAAAGCTGGAACTCTCAGGCAGGAGCTGATGCTGCCATCAATAGGTGGAATTTCTTTTTTTTTTACCTTTAAATTTTTTATTTTAAAATTGTGGGGTGCAATTCAGGATTAGGTATATAAATATTCATTGTGCAGGTACCCTTGCTGATAAGGTGTGCCCCTATTCCCCAGGCTGTTTCCCACTACTGCCAATTCCACCTCCCCGCCCCTCCCACATCCCCGCAGTTTCCTGCTACTGTCAATCTTTTTCTTATAGTATTACAATAGTTGTTCAAGGTCCACTTAAGAGTGAGAACATGTGATACTCAGTTCTTTATTTCTGTGAAAGATCATTCAGTATTATAGACTCTAAGTCCAGCCAGGTTGCTGTGAAGTTCATGATTTTGTTCTTATTTATGGCTGCGAAATATTCCATTGTGTATATGTACCATATTTTTTTAATCCAGTCCTCTTTTGATGGGTGGCACGGTTGGTTCTATGTTCTTGCTATTGTGAACAATGCTGCGATAAACATACATGTGCAAGTATCTTTTTCATAGAGTGATTTGAATTCTTCCAAGTATATTCCCAATGGGGGATTGCAGGGTCATATGGAAGGTCAATTTTTAGAACTTTTAGGAATTACCACACTGTTTTCCATAGAGGCTGTACTAGTTTACACTCCCACCAACAGTGTAGAAATGTTCCCTTTTTGCCACATCTGTTATTTTTTGAGTTATTGGTGATGGCCATTCTGACTGAAGTTAGGTGGTATCCCAGTGTAGTTTTAATTTGCATTTCTTTGATGACTAGTGAGGCTGAACATTTTTTTATGTATCTGTTGGCTGCTCATACATCTTCTTTTGGGAACAGTCTATTCATATCTTTTGCCCACTTTGTAATGGAGTTGTTTGTTTTTTTCTTTTAGGCACATTTGAGTTCCTTGTAGATCCTTGATGTTAGGTCTTTGTCAGACATAGAGTTGGTAAATATTTCCCAGTCTGTGGACTGTCTTCCTGCTCTCTTGATGGTTTCTTTGGCTTTGCAGAAGCTTGTCAGTTTGATGAGGTCCCACTTGTCTCTTATCTCTTATGGTATGGGCACTTGGGGTTTTGATCAGGAATTGGTTGTCAGTTCCAATTTCCATAAGAGTTTTTCCTGCATTTCTAAAGTTCTTATAGTTTGAGGTTTTACATTTAGGTCTCTGATCCATTTAGAGTTGATTTTTGTGTATGGGGATAGGTAGGGGTCCTGTTTCAATCTTCTGCATGTAGTCAGCCAGTTTTCCCAGCACAATTTACTGAATAGGTTCTCTTCTCCCCAGTGGTTGGTGGTGGAGGCTTTGTTGAAGATGAGTTGGTTGAGAAATTGAGGTTTTGCTTCTGGAATTGCTGCCAATCACAGGTGGAATTTCTTCTTCTTAAGAGAAACCTTACTTTTGCTCTCAAGGCCCTTAACTGACTAGATCAGGCCCTCTCAGACTATGTAGGATACTCATCTTTATTTAAAATCATCTGATTATAATTACATCTACAAAATACCTTCACAACACCACCTAGGCTAGTGTTGGATTGAATAATTGTGGACTATAGCCTAGCTAAATTCAAACAAAAAACTTGTGAGAATCAAACTCACCTGTCCAAAATCAAAGGATAGACACAGAGGCATGGAGTACAGCAGAAGCGAGGCTTTAATGATGATTTTGCAAGATGGGTGTTTGGTAAGCAGGCACACCTGGGGCAGCTACAGCAAGCAATTTATTCCCTAGCGCAAAATCTCTCCCCCAGTTCCTCACTGGCTGAGTACTATGGGGTGTACAATCTTCCCAGATGTCGCCTAAGTTCCATTTGTTTTTCTTTTTATAAGGTTATCTCTGGTTCCCTTCCCTGGTTAAGTCTCTGTTTTCTTAAGAATAGCATGTTATTTTCTCATTGGCTCGTTTCCATTTCCTGATTGTTTATGAGCCTGCCAAGAGCTGGTGGCTGAAGATTGCTACATCCACCAGCCTGCTTAGACAGGCCTTGAAAATGAACCATCTGAATGTTTCTTACAAACTGACCATTATAACAATGCACCATTTATTGGTTATCTTCTTTTCTTTGTCTCACTTTTCTATAAATGTTTTCTTGGATTTCTCTCTCAAATAAACGACTTGCACTTGAATTCTTTTTTTTTTTTTTTTTTGAGTTGGAGTCTCACTCTGTCGCCCAGACCTGCTGGGCTCCGGCGATCCTTCCGCCTCAGCCTTCCAAGTAGCTGGAACTACAGGCACACGCTACCACGCCCGGCTGATTTTTTGATTTATTGTAGAGATGAGGTCTCGCTTGCCCAGGCGGGTCTCGAACCCACGG
>CAUYQG010186698.1:0-16331 GCA_963574415.1 Tarsius wallacei
CTCTACAATAAATCAAAAAATTAGCTGTGCATGGTAGCACGTGCCTGTAGTTCCAGCTACTTGGAAGGCGGAGGCGGAAGGATCGCCGGAGCCCAGCAGGTCGAGGCTGCGGTGGCAGGGAGCGGCCACTGCACTCCAGTCTGGGCGACGGTGAGAATCCAAATCAAAAAAAAAAAAAAAAAGAAAAAAAGAAAATCTCAGTGGTCTTGCTTATTTGAGAACAAGGGGAACAGATTTTGTTAAGGCTTAGTTAGCTGGAATTGGTGGAATAGAATATCAAAGAGAAAGAAATGACCCAGGCAGATCGCCTCCAGAAATAATGATGCATTATTGAACTTCTACTGAATACTGAATTCATGGAGGTGTGAGGAGCCTTCCCTGAATTTGAGCATATCTATATATTCCCCACACAACTATTTATGCTTCAATTTTTCTATCACTTCTTCCATTCTTTTCTTAATTTTTCCAGTTGTGTATTAATTTAATTATAATATATATATATGCATAGATAAATCGTGATTTTTTTTACTGATAAAATGCTTCTGTGTATGATGATATTCTGGAGATTTAAATTTTTTGCTCAATACTTTTTACCTGTGTTTGTTTTACTTTTACTTAGGTACTTGCTAGTCTTACTGAACTGAAAGTATTAATAACATTGCTTATTAATCGTAAAAATTATAAGTAAATACATTTATTTTCAAAGCATAAGTTTTGCATCTATCGGTGCATTTCTTTCAGAGAGGGGCGACTTTCTGCTTAGGATAGGAAATAGTGGTGTGCCGATGCTCCTGTTATGCACAATGTGATTCTTTGCTAAATAGAACATGAGTTTATAGGGAATGTCGCTCAGAAGAGAAATGCATTAAGCAAACACAGTAAGAGGCTGGAAGAAATAGCTGCAATGAGATTGATTGTGCTTCAAATATGTCTGCAATCACTCCTCGTATGCTTAGCATCTCATGCTGTTCAGCAACTTGACTCTAGAAGGTGCTTTGTCCACACCCACCCATACATGAACTTGTGCAGATGCTTTAAATAAGTTACTTTATATTCTGAGAAACTTTATTTCTATACTGAGGAGGAACAAAGTGGACGTTGCCCATGAATATGCCTTATGCTTATGAGTTATTGACATCTAAGAAAATCTGAGGAATTCGTAAAATGTCTGAGCAATATCAACATTAGTAAAACATCTAAAATATGCTATTTATGAGAAGCTGGAACTGCTGTGTCTAGGATTATACTGTGTTGACCGACCAACTTCCACCTTGCGAGAGGGTGACATATAAAAACGTAAGCTCTAGGTCTGTTTGGCTTCTTGGAATAATCCTAATTCTATAACTGTGGAGAAGGATCATAGCACATGTCAAGCTTTCCAAGATAATTTTATGCTGACTGTGGGCTTTATGAAAGGACCTATCGTGAAGCTTCTAAATGGTCATTAGGAAAGATTTTTAGCTAAAAATTTGAATAGGCTTCTCCAGATGACTTGTACTGCACTTATTTTCATATAACTGCAGCAATTTTCTGCCCCGAACTATTCATTTTCAACAGGTGCTTGGACTGGAATTATTATTTAGGAAAGTGAGTTTGTGCATTTCATATTTATTTCTGGGGTGTTTTAGTACATTGTGGAAAGAAGCTTCATCTACCATGCCAGGAAGAAAATGTGCATACAATGAAATGTATTCTAAGTCGATTACTAATGGAGATGATAGAACATGACAAGATACTTCCTACCTCTGAGCACATTACTTATGATTAACAACAATATGATGTTTTGTCAACTAATACATGGAAGGAGCCTGCCATGGATTTTCTCTTCTGATTCCAACAAAATCTGATGAACACAGGTGTTGGGATTGACACACTAGGACTTGGCATTGGACTCCGTCTTTACTCCTTTTATGACTTGAGATTCCTGACTTGACGCTTGTGAATCAGCTTTCTCACCTATAGCATTGTATTTTTAAATGTTTAAAATATGTAACGTGATCAAGGCATATGTATTCATCTATTTGTTTAAATAAAATGGGGCCTTTGCCTTGCTAAGCGGTGATGTGGCCATGTTCTCTCTGAGCTGTGGCCAGGCCATGTTTTCTTAAGCTTCGGTCCCCTCTCCTCCCTTGGGGAGGCGAAGCCCCTCTTTCTCTCTCTCCAATTTGCTTTCTAAATAAACTAAATCTTCTAACCTAAATAAATAAATAGAATGGTCTCCTTTCATGTTCATGCATTTATTAATTTTATTTGATTCAATTATAGTTACATTTTTATATATCTTCAAAACCTTTGATACATGTACTGTGATGGTCAAGGTGTATTCATCCATTTCAAAGTGCTTAGGCCTCTATATCTCTTTATAAAAAAGTGACTTAGGAATTTATATGTCACTTATTTTTACCAAAAGGACTACTTTATGCTGGAAATTGCAGACCTAAACTCAGATTTTGTCCCCTGTAATTAAAGGAATTATTACTTTTACCCAAGTTTAGATTTACTTGCATAATTCTATGAGAATGTATAAAAAGACACTTCTTCTATGATACCTGACAAGCACAGAATCATGATAATCAATTCTTTAGAGAACACTGAAAATTGTTTGAACTAGTAAAGATGACCTTCCCATTATTTCAATACCCCCTAGCATAACTCAGGCATCTTTGAAGAATGACATTCTGTGTTTAAATAAATGGAGAGAAATAAGAAATATTCTGTTTTATTCATAGATTTATTTTCTCCCTTTGAGGCTCTGTAATTGTGTGGCTGTCATCATTTTTAAAGCTTTATTTTAATGAACAAATGTTGCAGAAAGCTCACACATCCTCAGTATGCTTACTTTCAACAAAAATGTAGTTAACATCTGAGATTAGTCATTTTTGAGAAATTTCAAGGAAATCTTGAACAACTTTATGGTAATTTAAATTTCATGAAATGTGTAATAATTAGATACTTTTAAAAATGTATTTACAAAAATAACTCATAAAGTTTTATTAATTTTCTTCAATCAAACCATTCATTCTCTTCACAAGATACATGATTAAGTAGGATTGTGAACATACATTTCATAAACATCCTGGAAATTTTATCTAAACACACTCCTTCTGAAAAATGACTTTCAGGACATCCTTTACAAGCAACACACAATACATCACAAACATCCTGAATTTTAAGCTTTAATTAACTTACAATATGTTTACTTTATATTGATGTTCTTTGCTGTGGTTAGCAGTGATCATGCATACATATACATTATGTTTTAACCAATTGTCCAAATTAAAAGTACTAACCTGACATGATGTGCACTGAAAATCAAGTAAAATGGAGAGTCAGGACAAATGATACATGCATATCTTAAATGCTTATTTTTTTTAAATCTAATACAAGTGTGCATGTATTAGGCATGTATTCAATATTAGCAAAGGACACTATTTTTGCATAAGTTGATTTTATCATTTTTGGCTAACACAGTAAGTAGCAAAGTACAGCTATATCTACTTTGTGTTTCCTGAAAGTGGTAAAAAAGTGCAAAAATGTGTAAGTCTTCTGAATCGGTTTTTAAAATTTAATATGTAATTATCACTTATACTTGTATCATATCTGATTTCTAATAAAACTATTTTCTTAGAAACTTTTCTACTTTGAAAATAAAGAACTTGGTGGGAGAAGAAGACGGCAGCAGAACCGTTCAGACTTTGCGAGTCCCAGCGTGTGTGAGTGAGTGTATGGAACATTTTGTGCACTTGTTGGTGAGTGAGTAGCTGACTGAGTGAGGGCTCAGGAGCAAACGGCCAAGGCTTGGCTTGAGCCACAGCTGCTAGGATTGGACCCTAGTGATTCTCAGGAGGCAGAAGCAGAGTGTCTTTATTTGTTATTGTTGATTGTTTTCTACTTTTTTTTTTAAATCAACAAAACCCTTCCTGCAAAGAAGATGTTGGGAGACACTGACTACATGGGAACTTGTGAGCAAATGACCAGGTATCCCCTGGTGAAGCAACTGGTGCTGCAGCTGCTTTGCTTGGTCCCTAGCGCTTCCCAGGTTGCAGAAACCTAGAACAATTTTCTTTTTTCAATGGACAAAAGTCTTCCTGGGAAGAAGTTGTGGGGAGAAACTACTGGCTCCAGTCTCTGCCTTACCATTGCAGCTTCTGGCCGGACGCTGGCAGCAAGGGCAGCAGAGGGAGCCCAGGGGCAGAGCCCCGCTGGAAAAGACAAAAGAGGTGCCCTGCCACCATCATGAAAACATGGCAGGAAAATGCTCTGGCTTGCTCACCATGAAGGAACAGAGCACCATCTACAATAAACCCTCAGCTACCATATTGCTAAACGGACAGAAATTAAAACATTTCCCCTGAAAATTGGAACAAGACAAGGCTGTCCCCACTCTTACCACTCTTGTTCAACATTGTATTGGAAGTCCTAGCTAGAACAATTAGACAAGAGAAGGACGTCAGGATTATCCAGTTGTAAAAGCGGAAGTTAACTGATCCCTGTTTGCTGACAATATGATCCTATACTTCGAAAATCCAAGAGAATCTGTCAAAAACCTGCTTGTATTGATAAAAGACATTGGCAAAGTCTCAGGGTACACAATAAATGTGCAAAAGACAGTCACATTCTTATGTGCCAACAACAAACAGGCAGAGACCCAAATAAAAATACAATCTTATCCACAATAGCCACAAAATATGAAATACCTCGACAGCTTCCTAACCAGAGAAGTGAAAGACCTTTATGAGGAGAACTACAAAACACTGCTCAAAGAAATCCAAGAAGATGCAAACAAATGGAAAAGTATCCCATGCTCATGGATTGGAAGAATCAACATTGTTAAGATGTCCATTCTACTAAAGTGCCGTGGCCTGTGCTCTCCGAGAGAGCGAGGAGAGATTAAGAAAGACACAGGCACAAAGACGTAAAGAAAAGCTGGGGCCAGGTGGGACGATTTCCTCAGATGGAGGAGAAGTGGCCCTGAACTAGCTCAGTGTGTTTATTTTATAATCAAGCATGAAGGAAGTTGGAAGGGAGTCAATGACTGAGAGGGAACTATAGTGGAATTATGTTGCTAACTAAAAGGCAAGCTGTTCCCCAGTTAACTTGTAGCAAAGGCTTTATCTGTACTATGTGCACCAGGATGTGGGCATCTGAGACACAGTTTCATGTAGCAGACTGCATTCCTCGTCTTTGGCTGGGCTGCAGAGTTACCAGGCGAGACTTCACCTTCAAGCTTGGGGCCATTAAGCGAGACCTTGCCTTTGCTTGGGGCCTTTACTCAAGGCCTGCTACAGTGACAGTGCTCGTCTGCTCCTCACATCACAGCCACTCCCCAGTCTAAAGGAAATCTACAGATTTACCCAAGAAATTACCAACATCGTTCTTCTCAGACCTGAAAATGACAATAAAAAAATTCATATGGAAATATAAACAACTGTAAATAGCCAAAGCACTCCTTGGCAAAAGAAACAAAGCAGAAGGTATCACTTTCTGCTTTGTTCAAACTTTATTATAAGGCTATGATAATCAAAACAGCCTGGTATTGGTACAAAAACAGGCATATGGACCAATGGATCACGATAGAGATTTCAGAAGGAAAAACCTCAATTTCTCAACCAATTCATCTTTGACGAAGCCTCCAACAACAACCACTGGGAAGAGGAGAACCTATTCAGTAAATGGTGCTGGGAAAACTGACTGACCACATGCAGAAGATTGAAACAGGACTCAACCTATCACCATACACAAAAATCAAATCTAAATGGCTCAAAGACCTAAATGTGAAATCTTAAACTGTAAGAACCTTAGAAGATGCAGAAGACAGACACCCTTATGGAAATTGGAACTGACAACAAATTTCTGATCAAAACCCCAAGTGCCCATGCCGTGGAAATATGATAGACAAGTGGGATCTCATCAAACTGAAAAGCTCTGCAAAGAAAACAAAACAAAACAAAACAAAACAAAAAAACCCATCATGAGTGCAGGGAGACAGCCCACAGTATGGGATAAAATATTTGCCAACTGTACACCTGACAAAGGCCTAACATCCAGGATTTGCAAAGAACTCAAATGTGCCTAAAAGAAAAAAACAAACAGTCCCATTTCAAAGTGTGCAAAAGACATGAATAGACCCTTCTAAAAAGAAAATATGCAGGCAGCCAACAGACACATGAAAAAGTGCTCAGCCTCACTCATTATCAGAGAAATGCAAATCAAAGGCACATTGAGATTCCAATTAACCCCAGTAAGAATAGCCATCATTAATAAAACAAAAAACAACAAATCCTGGCGAGGATGTAGAAAAAAAGGATGCTTCTACACTGCTGGTGGGAATGCAAACTAGTGCAACCTCTTTGGAAAACAGTGTGGCAATTTCTGAAAGAACTAGAAATTGACCTTCCATATGACCCAGCAATGTGCCTATTGGGAATATACCTGGGGGAACTCAAATCATTCTACAAAAAAGACACCTGCATACGCATGTTTATAGCAGCACTATTCACAATAACAAAAACATGGAACCAACCATGCTGCCCATCGAAGCTGGACTGGATAAAAAAAAAATGTGGCACATATACACAATGGAATATTATGCAGCCATAAAGAAGGACAAACATATGAACTGTGCAGCAACTTGCATGGATTTAGAATCTATCATACTCAGTGATGCATCACAGAAACAGAAAACTGAGT
Source organism: Tarsius wallacei (assembly GCA_963574415.1). Lineage (NCBI taxonomy): Eukaryota > Metazoa > Chordata > Mammalia > Primates > Tarsiidae > Tarsius > Tarsius wallacei. The sequence continues at coordinate 6,691 of CAUYQG010186698.1, forward strand.
ACCACATGTTCTCACTAACAAGTGGACCTCGATAAATTATTATAATACTATAAGAAGGGAATTGGCAGTAGTGGGAAACTGCCGGGGGTTGGGGGGCACACCTCATCAACAAGAGTAACTGCATAATGAGCATTTGTATACATAAACCTGAATCATACCCCACATATTTAAAATAAAAAATTCAAATAGATAGAGAGATAAGCAAAGATCACACATACTTTGTTGCTTTTATAATATTTAATAGATTCATATAAGGACAATTATGGCATCAGTGTTGACAATAAACACAAACATTATTCGGTGCACACATTATTCAGATAGAGGCATCTGAAGTCAGTGTAATAGACACAGAATGTAGACTCCCAGCTCTAATCATTTATTACAGCATATATTTAAGGCCACTTAATTTTAAAATGAATGAAATGATTTAGTTAATCTGGCATGGCATTCATGCAATAAATGGGTATTTCTGTATTTATGTTTGATACAGATATTTTGAACGAATTTTTATTTTTTATTCATATAACACTATTTTTACCAGTGATTTATTTTACATTTTCGTGGTCTTTTTCATTTTAAAGACAAATGAATTATTGTGAATACTTTAGACACATACAAGTTAAAATTGCTTTTTATTTACCCATGCATAGACTTTGATGACTAGAAATATTTAATTTTGATGAGTATTGTACATATACAAATGGGTCTACAATATAAAAACCTAGCAACTCATTCTCTATGCAGTTTAAACTATACAGTTTAAATATAATCACTTCATTTTAAAACATCTATTTTAATGTAGTTATATAATAAATAAAAGATACTATATGTATATATATTTGAATGAAGAATCATCTAAACTAATTTTAAATATTGATTTGTTTATTCTTAATACACAAAAACAGAATTTTAAAGGATAGTTTTTTTAATTTTAATTTTATAAAACATTCCACTTAATACTGAAAATGTTGGCCAGGTATGGTAATCCCAACACTTTAAGAGGTCGGTGCAAGAGGATTGCTAGAGCCCAGGATTTGAAGACAGCATCCAAGCAATGATCATACCACTGCATTCCAACCTGGGGACAGAGTGAGGACTCCTCTAAAATATAAAAATAAAACACTGAAAGTTTAAAAAAAATCTCAAGATATTTTTTGGAGGAAAAAATCCTGCTACCTATTTTTTTCACTTGGTGTTTGCTAGAAAAAAAAATAGTGAGGTATATTTTTTAATTGTATCTATTTTATAATAGTGTATCTTCATAAATTGAAAGACCATCTACTAACAACAAGTACTCTGGACCAAACTCTATGCTTGTGCTTTTCGTATGTACTTTATAATTTCCAAAATCATATCCCGAGAGACCTATCATCCCCTTCCTATGTATGAGAAAGTAGAAAGTTCAAACATTTTGCTTAAGGATAGGTATATCTAGCAGCTAGCGGAAAGGAATTTAGAGCCAGACTTGTAGATACCATAAGTCATGTCCTTTTCAGTAAAGCAAAGAAATGTAAATAAATGCAGTCATTCCAGTAATTATCTGTACTTTAGTCCATTTGAAGATTTTTTGCAACAACGATTTGAATTAGATCATAAAATATATCACTTGTTATGTACTATTTATACATCTTTTTCCCCTGGCAAACTATATTGAAAATTTATTATTGTTAAATTTTTAAAATAATTATTATTTGTTTTATTCAATTTTACTATACCTGGCCTATTTTTAATTATTTTATTAATATTTATTTTATAACTCTTATTTTAACTGAAAAATTATTATTGTATACACTTATGGGTTATGTTTTGATATATATGCATACACAATTACGGAATGTACCGATTAAATCGATCTATTAAAATATCCATCGCCTTACTTGCCTAATTTTTTTATGACGAGACATTGGACAGTTATTCTTTTAGTATTTTGAAATATAAATTCTTATTGGCTCTTGTCACCCTGTGTTGCAATAGATCTCAAAACGTCCTCCTCCTCTCTTTCTGAAACTTTTTATTACTTTTTCGATATCTCCTCATTCCCTCTCTTTCCTACCAGCTCCTCACCCTCGGTCTCTGATAACCAACATTCTGCTCCGTGCTTTTTGAGGCTTATGGTTTTAATTTTCACATATACATGAGATCATGCATCATCTGTCTTTCTGTGTCTGGCTTCTTTCACTTAGCATAATATCCTCCAAATCCATCCATATCGTCACAATAATAGGATTTTCTTCTTTTTTTAAGGCTAAATAATGGTCCATTTTGCATATATGTCCCATTTTCTTAACCATCTATCCATTGAGGGACACCAAAACAGAATGATACTTCTGTAAAAACAGACACATGGACCAGTAGAATAGGAAAACTCAGAAATAAACTCGTTGGGTTCCGAAATTTTGCTCAACCTGTTTGTTAGTCTTTGTACCTTTTATTTTTGTGAATTTTCTTAGAAATGCACCATGCTGTCAACAAATAATTGTGGTTTTTTTTTCATTTATATCTCTGTATATGATCACTTCATTTTTCTTGCCTTATTGAACTAGCTGGGACCTCTGGTAGAGGTGTAGATGAAAGTGGTGAGGTGAACATGCTTGTCTTTTTTCTGTCTCTGGGTAACAAGCATTAAGCCTTTCAGAATTGCTTTGATGTTACCTTTTGACTTGTCTTAATCCGTTTAAGAAAGTTATCTTCTATTCCTAATTGACTATGAGTTCTTGTCATAAAAAGGAATACATTTTGTCAAATTATTTTTTATCTCTCTTCATTTTTTTCTACTAGTATTATATAACACTATTAAATTTATTAACATAAATACACCTTGCATTCCTGAGATAAACTGCAATTGACCATAAAGTATTATTATTTTTATTTGGTATTGAATTCAATTTTCCATCTGTTTTCATATGAAATATTAAATTCTAGTTTTCTTTTTGAGATGAATGTCTTGTTTTGCAATTAAGGTAATACACGTATCTTTTTTTGAACAATTGTATAAAATATTGATATTATTTAGCCCTTAAATATTTGACAGAAATCATTTTTAAAGACTCCTACACCCGAAGGTTTATTTGTAAAAATGATCTTATTATTGAGTTGCTTTTTGTTTCTCGTAGGGTTGCGATTCATAATTTTTCATTTCTCTAAAAATTTTATATTTTTCTCTAGGTTATCAGATTTAAAATACTTTCTAATTATTATTATTATTTTATTTTTGGAATGTGTTATAGTGATGTTCTCTATGTCTTTGTGATATTGGCAATTTATTTTTTCCCTTTTTTCTTGATAAGTTTGAAAATAAATTTATGTATTTTAATGGCTTTCTTTAAAAAATCAGGTTTTGACTGCATTGTATTTTTCCTTTGTTTTTCTGTCTCTCTTTTATTTATTTCTGCTTTTATCTTTGCATTTCCTTCATTCTGTTTGCTGTCATTTAATATTTTTAGTTTAGAATATTATGGTGAAAATGTATTAAGAGATGATTCTTTGTTTCCAATATAGGCATTTAAAACTGTAAATTTCTTTTTAAACATGAATATTGCTGATTTTCAAAAATTGTTATATATTCAATACAAATCACATTCTAATTTCACTTGTCATTTCTCCCTTTCCAGCCAATATGTCAGATTTATCAGAAATCTGAATATTATATTTTGTATATTATAAACCACAAAAGGCTATATTTAGAAAACGATTATATTGTTCACAAACAAATTAAGGTGGATAAAGGAAATGATTTTTTTGCATGAATACAGATATGTATCATTTCTGATGTCTTCAAACTTTTCTGAGGTTTGGAGTTTTCATCTGTCATCACATTGTAATAGAAACAATGCCTTACATTACCTATGGGTAAAAGTCAACTTTTGACAAATTCTCTTAGTGTTTTTTTTTTCTATTTCACCTTCATTCATAAGTGAAACTATTTTTCAAAATAAAATTAAGAATTAGCAGTTTTTATTGTTTTTTGTTTTGCTTTGAAATATAATGTGTTCCAGTGTGAGTTTATTTGTATTTATTCTGCCTGGTCTTTCAATACATTTGGGAAAATTCTGGCTACTCTTTTCTCAATATTCTCACCTATTCTTATTCTTCCCCATCATATTATTTCAATCACAAATATGCCTGACCCCTCCATATTATCTGTGATACTGTTCATATTTTTCAATAACCTGGGATTATGTTTGTTAACATATGTTCAGCTTGTGCTTTTTATGTCATGTCCAGGTCACTAAGTTTCATTCACTTAATATTATTTCCAAATTTAAAATTATTACTTTTATAATTTCTGTTTGATTATATTTTTGCTTCTATTTTTGGTTGAGAATCTCTCCTTTTCTACTGAGATTTTATGTGTTAAAAATTTATGTTGCTTTAATTGATCAAATTGGTTATAATGTTTCAATACCGTAGTAATTAAAACATGTTGTCCCTTGATTTTAATGGCTGATTCTTCTCAGGGACAGTCTTGATTAATTTGCTATTTATTTTATCAAGTGATGCATATTATTGATTTATTATAGTTAGAGTAATATTGAATTTAACCCTAGTCATTGTGAATGACCATTATTTTTTCTTTTTACTTGTAAAAAATGTATATTGTAAATAACAATATAATTAACTTTGAAGATTGCAATATTATACAATTATAGAACTATGTTATATAAATATGATGATAATATTAATATACTATATTCATAGTACCACACAATTATTATATTCCATATAATTATATGATATAATAATATTAATAACTATTTTTCTCCAATGAATATTACTTATTTTAGTATGCACTTCTCTAGACTAGATGTTACCTGTCGACTCTCTATTTCATATGCCATCTCCTCTGTCGTTCATATCTTTGTCTTTAATTGAACTGCTTATGGTCTATTTAAAACACGTATTTCAGAAATTAGATAAACGTGTGATTAGACAGAGTTTGGGAGTCTTTGTTTTTGTTTTTGTTTTTTTCCTCTTGAAGCATTTTCCCCACGGTTTGCAGTTATACTTTCTGGCTTTTTATCCCCCTCATTTCTGGAGCCAGAGGACTGTGAGTTTTTGACATGTGTCTTCATTTGCGCCATGTGAAATGTGTGAACTCTCTATGGTCACAAGCTAAATGCCATGGAGATGGCAACTCACTTATGTAGATCCGTATCTCCTCTCCTTCAAGCAAGCATGCACTCTCACCAGTGTGTCTGCTTTTCTTCATTGTCCAGTACCTCTGGGTAGTTGCTTTTACTATGATGTCCCAGAGGTAGTCTCCTGTGAAAGGAAGAGTTCTTACTAAAATCTTAGTCTGTCATTTCAAGAAACATGCACTGTTTCCTGTGTTATTATTTGCATTTTTCTGAATCTTCTATAGGCTTAAATAAAAAATCTACCTCGCATGGTCTAAATGCATGCAAAGTTAACTAATCATGCAGCGCACCATAGAAATATATAAAATACTATAAAATACCATAAAGGAATAGCTAATGGTTATTAAAAATCATGGCATATGGAGATAACTACTTTTGAGATTAATGATGTATATGTAATTCTCACTTCTAGTTTGTCTTATGGGTTATACCATGCTTGATATCTATCGTAATAGCTTTAAATTATTTAAATATACTATTTTAATTTTAATCTAACTCACAAAAATATCAAATTTTGCTAAAGTACCAATGCTAATTTAAACTGTAATACATTACCATACTTACCATCTCTCTCTCTCCCCCTCTCTCTCTCTCTATACACACACACACACACACACACACACACACACACACACACACATATTCCTTAAGATATTCAGAAATGACAAATTTCCATCTTTGGCTTTAAATGTTCAAATTGATTAGCATGAAATTTGTTGTGCTAAATAGCCTGAGACAAGGAGAGCATGAAATTGACTTGACATGTTAATATCATATTTTACAGTGGGTTGCATAGTAATTAAATGGGGAATTTTATTGTAACTACACATGGTGCCTTGTTTTCTAAAGCATACTCTCATTCTAAACAATTCTTTGAGAATATTATTTACTCCATAAGGAGATATGCTTGCTTATACCAGCTAAAGTTTCTGAGATATGAGTAAGGCTAATGACCAATGTTAAAGAAGACCTTGGGTATTTAAGAATTCATAGTGTGAATTTAAGACAAAAGAATTAGAAAACCAGAAGATAAATTGTATTTCAAACTTGCAAATGCAACTATGTTTAAACTATGCCTAACAAATAAATGATGCCTGACCCAGGAAGATTTCCTGTGCCAAAATAAATGTTAAAATTATATCTTAAGTCAACATCAAAACTGAAACAACCAGACACTGATGGAAAGAAGAATATAATTGTTTGTGCCATTTTAGCAATGAGAAAGCTAAATGGTTTTTGTAAGAAATATACCCTTTATTTTTGCTTCCTCTCTAGTCAAATTTTAATCAATCTCTTAAAATATATTTTTAAGTTGATTTACTACCTCATTGTATTGGACTGTATTATACACATGTACATTTTTAAATGAGAATTAGATGACAATGTTTGGTTACAGTTTGAATTATGAAAAAGGGTTACGTCTATTACAATAATTTCCCTGCTTGGAATTGGAACCATGCAAATAATGTTGACAGCTGCGTTTAATGCCTTTTTATTTGATTTTAATGGGTTTATCCCTAAGAACAAAGTGAAGATCAAAAAATGTTATAATTTTGTGAAGGTCACAAATTGATTTTCACATGGTTTTGATGCCAAGAATGAGTTCAATCTCAACTTTTCTTTAGTACTTCTCCCTAAACCCTTTTAAATCTCTATTTGTGATTGAACCCAATAAAGTGACATCTTCTTCCAAACATATAAATTTTTGTTGATTTCTTAATACAAATAAAAGAGTATTGTATTTTATATTGAATACTTTCAACAGAATTATAATTGTTATCCACAAAGTCAACATAAACAAATGATAACTTCAAATTTTTGTCCTCAGAAAATCAGTTAATGGCTAGTCCATCATGGAAAAACAGTATAATATAGAGGCTAGAGAATGGTTTCTCAAGCAGAATTCCCTGGGTTAAAACTTGGTTCTGCAATTTATCAGCAGCAGGCCATCAGGCAAGTTACTCTATGCTCAAATTCTCTATCTGGAAGATGTGCATAATAGTGATTTAAACACCTCAAAGTGTCACGCCAGTTTATCCTGTGTTAGTATTTATAAAATGTGTAGACTTGTGCTTGTGCTATTTATATCATTAAGGACAACACTGTAAGATAAATATTTTTTAAAAAGTGTTAGCCTTCCTGTTTTCTCTATTAACTCTTGCATATGGCTAGTGTATTATAAAATCTCCAATAAACAAAATGGTATTCACGTTAGTTTAAGAAGATATTTGCTTAAATGACACAGTCTTAGTTAAGGATCTGATGATCCTATTCTGTTTTTATGTCCAAATCTCTGTTTTGTATTGTGTGTATGTTTCCATAAATAACATTGTTAAACTTGACATGTAAAAGCTTAATTCAGTAGATTCTGAATAGTAGAAATCAGAAATTGAAGATATTGTACCAAAAATGTGAGAAAAAAGAAATTGCCTTTCAACATTATTGGATAAAACTTTGTGTGGATGTGGGGGGGGGGGCGGGGGGGGTGGAAAGCTAGTTGGTCCTTCTGCATTCATTCAGGAACTTGCATGATAGTGGCTGCATGCCTGGGTAGCAATGTCTGGGAACAGGTGGACTTAATGTTTCAAGGCTGCATCTGGTTAGTAATAAATTGAATTCACCAGAAACAAAACAAAACAAATCAACAAAAGAGCTTCTCTGGCAAATGGCACAGTATCAAGCCACAGGAACATTAGTTGAAAGAGTAGACAAGACATTATATGTATCAAATTACTAAATTCAATACAATATTTTGTGCCCACTTACTTTCCTTGACTTTTGTCCGGGTAGCCAAAAACAGTCATTCAGCATTTTTGAGAACCTGCAGAGTCGAAAATTACAAAACTCGATTTTAAACAGCTGCTTGAAAAAATATCATACTGAGTGAAACCTGGAGAAAATACATTTTATTTCTTGGTTTAAGAAGCTCACTGTCAAATATCATTCATAAAATGAAGATTTTAATGTGCAGCATAAACATGAACTTGGACACTGAAGATACTTTTTTCCTCGGTGACAACAAGTAATGATTGTTTTGATGGAAGATCTATTTAATTAATGGAACAATTCTGCTGGTTTGATTATTTTTAAGTCATGTGACAGACTGGTGAAAGTATACGTTGAACATCTTGAGCATGTAAATATCAATGCCAAAAAGGCTTTTAAAAATATTCCATTTATTGTTTGATGTTCTATTAGAGACATTTTGCTGAAGAGAACGGAGATCATACATTTGGTAACAGAGTTACCTTTCATGAACTCTAAGTGAGGCTTGTGAGAAACCTTTTTTCAATATCTAGGTTTAAGGTTTGCAATTATATGTCCTTTTGCTGATTTAAGTACAGTAATTTAGATTCCATTCTGACATGTTTTAGGTTGTTTAATGTCCTGCATCTTCATGAGTCTTATGGGCTAAAGTGAAGCTATACCAAAAAAATAGTGAAGTCCCAGTATTTCTCCTGTATTTGCAAAAAAGAAATCGGATGTAGTTGTGTGTTCCCTGCTTGGTTTAGCATTTGTCTGACTTACTCTCGTTACTTAAAGCACTTTTCAAATTACTGTTTCTCCACATTCATCTTTTTTGCAACTGTGTAGGTTACAATTCCTCTGGTTCAATGCCTCTAGAACTGAACATCTAATTTATTTTCTGAGGAAATTAGGAAATGTACTGGAAAAATGAATATTTGTAGCAAAATAAACTATTTTGAGTGAAATAAGTAAACAAATAAAATAAATGAACAAAAATAGCAATAAAATAAAATAATTATTATTTTTCTATAAATGAGAAACTTTTGGACTCTACATTTTAGGAATTCATTCACTAAATTTATCCAGTTAAAGTTTTGGGCAATTTCTGTATGTAACTTGTTGTCCTCATTAGGGATAAACAGAAAGATTCCAATTCTCTTCCTGGCCATCCAGGGTGTTGGAGGGTGTTTCATAGGGTGCAAATAGGCTCATTTTTGAAAATCCTAAATTCATTACTTTTAAAAGTGAGTCCAGATTAATTTTCTCTGAATCCAATTTTTCGTTCACTTTCCACAGATTACATTCCAATTCTAATCATAATAGTGTAGAAATGGCAAAACTGTATCTATCTTAAAGGGTGCTAAATTCATTATACACCATTAAAATAATCACAGGGAGACTATTTAAATAAGCAGAATTGACTGCATTACAACTGGAAGCATGTACAAAATAGAAGCTTAAGTCACTGCGGTAAAGGTGTAAGCGCAAAACATTAGAGAATCAAAAATAAAAAGTGCAAGAAGCCACTTGGGCAACTCCTCTTTTTTTCATTTACATATATATTCAACACGCAAAGGTTTTTGCATGCCAAAAACTTTGTTTGACCAGTAGCAACTCTAATTGTCATATAATTAATTTTTTTTTTTTTTTTTTTTTTTTTTTTTTTTGTATTTTTTTTTTGTGGTTTTTAATTACAGAGTAAAATTTTTGGCAAAATTTTATTGGACCTTAAAAAATTTCACAAATGCAAAAAAA